>CAKNWW010267717.1:0-11723 GCA_932074435.1 Andricus kollari
CAATTATCATCGGCTGGTAGCTCACGCGGTACCGCTTCATCCTTGTAGGTGGAAGGCTGCTTGATCGATTCTTTAATGCATCTACCTTTTTTGTCTAACGCTACGCTTTTTTATCATTTTTCAAAGTTATAAGTTAAAGAATGAATCAATAAATTTGTTACTTTTTAAATTTTGTACGACTCAAGGCTTTCTGTTTCAAGCAATTCAACTTCAATTTGTTTGGTTTTGAATATTTTATTCAAAATTACTCCTCTTTTATTAACAGCCAAACATTGCTAACTATTAAAGAATGGTTATTCTTTTATACTTGAAATACTTCAAATTGCATGGGATCCAAATAGAATATTTTATACTAAAAAAATATTTGATTTGGATTTTAAGTTTAATAAAAACGTTATATTGTTGAACTGATTCAGAATCGTTATGTAAAATTAATTATTGTTCGATTTTTAATACACAAACTACAGTTTAAAAAAAGCATGAATCAATATATATTTACAGTTGCTCAGCTTAAAACGATTTTTCTTAACATTTTAAATTTCAAACTTTTTTAATTTTTAAGTGTTTAAGTCTTCCAAACTGCATTTTCAAATTCTTTGAATTAAAAATTCTTGCTTGAAAATAAAGACCCGAAATGCAAAATTTTTTAAATAAAAAATGTTGGAATGACGCATTGTAAACTGAATGATTTCATAATTTAAAAAGTTAACAATTGAACTCAACATTTTAAAATAGATTGAATAAAACTTATTTAAAATTGAATTGTATCATGTCATATGAATTTTGTGATATTTCAAGTGATTGAATAGATTTGTCTCCTAAAAATTAGTACAATTCCCTGTCAAAAATAAATTCGCTGTCAATTTCCAGTGTTTACCGCTGACTAAAAATTTTTTGTCATTTCACGGTTTCCTAGTCTAGCGACCACCATGACAAGGGAATTAGAAATTACAAAATTACACTTTTAAATGTTTCGACCTTTAATTTTGAAAGTTCTATCTATAAACGTGCGGAGCAAAAAAACCGCGCGCTAAGAGCGAGGACAGACAAACATGCGCATAGCCCGCGATGATTTTTTTCAAATCGAATAACAGTGTGACGAAATTTGGTTCACATACGAAATACTCTAAAATTTTTTGTTATGGAGTGCTTGTTGCCTAATGGACATTCCGAGATTTCCTTTGGGGTCAATTCTTCAACCGCGCCATTGTGCATGTTTATTTTCGCCCGTTTTCCGCACTTATAAATAGCAGGCACTGTAGTAGGTTTATATATTCCACGAAACATCGAGTGTCCGTCTATTTTTTTAAATATTGCAAAGACATCACCATTGGACGTCGATAAGACTATTTGTTCTTCGGTTGGAATGGGCTCAAGGACATAATTACTTCCTCTCAATCGAATTGGTTTATCGGGAGGAAAAGCGTATCTTCGAAGTTCGAATATCCTGTTCTGATTGCTGTTGGGAACAAGTCGAATAAATCTAAGATCTTCAAGTTTAAATCCAAGTATCACAGAAAAAGGATGCCTGACAGGAGGAGACCTGGCCCTGGCACGAAGAGAGGTTTCGGCAGGAGGATGAAAGCTCGCGGAAGAATGAGGCCTGGCAAGAGGAAGAGTTCTTTCTGGAGGCTGTTTGTCAGAAAAACGAGGTCTTCTACGAGGAAAACCAGGAATAGGCGCGCCATTAGGCAAACACTCGAACTCTAAACTTAATTCTGCAACAACAAATAGAGGATTACATTTTTTTAAGTGTACAATCTTATATTGGTATATCATGAGTTGTAAACGTGGTTGTAATTCTCAATGTAGTTCTCAACTGATTGCAACGTCTTAATCCGATACTGTATGTTATAAGAAAAATCAGGTTATGTAATATTTTATATAATTTTATCATTAGAATTATTTTATATTTATTTACATAGTATTTACACACAAACAGTAAATGCTAGTTGATCAATTTCATTTCAAAACTGGATCATAGTTTAACTATTGCAAGTAAAGATTTGTCATTTAGTTAAACGTTTATATATTAGTTTGTTACGTTGCTAAAACAATACGATGAACTTGTTTATGATGGACAAATTTAACATTGTTTCAATAAATCTATCCGTACAGAAAAATTAAGTCTTCTTCGTACAAAACATAGTTTTACTGGGTCCCGGGTCAGCACGTATATTGGGTATATTAGGTCTGGATCGAGAAATCTCTCTGTCTCGCTCTCTTACGCTCTCTTACGCAGGACATGAACTCATCGCAATTCAATATGCTTGGAAATTTAGTATTTCTTCTCAAGTTAGAAAAACATATCGTGATATTCGTAATATGGATGAGGGTGCCTTTCTGAATAAATTGCAGTCTGTGGATTGGAGTGCATTTGAGGGTTATCTCTCTGTAAATGAGAAACAAATTTTCATCAGTAATGTCCTAGATGCAGCTTTGGATGAATTTGCACCTTTATGCTTGTTTATTCCATCACAAAAAAGTTTTTGCCCCTGCATGACGGACGAAATCAGGAATATGATAAAGGAACGAAACCGTGTGTACAAGACTTGGAAGAGAGTAGGAAATCTAGAAGTACATGCTGATTATAAAATTTTAAGAAATGGCGTCACGAGGATGCTTAATGAAACAAGGGACTCTTATAACGCAACAAGATTGGACAGTGTGAATGATTCTAGAAGTCGTTGGAAGGAATTAAGGGCTCTGGGATACGTAAGACCTAGGTGTGAGGAGTTGCCACTAATTTGTTCAGTGAATGAAATTAATGCCTACTTTCTCTCTATTTGTGGTAATTCTGCACATAATGTATCAGAGTCAGGGCTCACTGACCTCCTAAATTTTTCTTTTGAGGATTCTCGATTCTATTTTCAAGACATAACTCCCCTTTCACTGATTTAGAGCCTGGATAACATAAAAACAGAGGCTAGAGGGGTTGATGGTCAGTCTATAAGCTTCGCTGTAAAGGCCTTACCAGTTCTTTTCCCACACATACTCAGTTTAGTTAACTCATCGTTACAAACCTCCGTTTTTCCTGAAGAGTGGAAGAAGGTGCTCATTAAGCCTATTAACAAGATTAAGGCTCCTATGCATTCTGAAGATTATCGTTCTATAGCAATCCTATGTTACCTCTCAAAAGCATTAGAAAGAACTGTTTGGGCGATACATGAATGGTCAGAAACTAACAAGCTAAGGATTAATACAAGCAAGACTAAAGCCATAATATTTGGAAGTTCTAAATATATAAATAGTCTAGACATGGCCTCTCTTCTCCCAGTTAAGCTTTTGGATACCATCATTCCTTTCGTCGACGATGCTAAAAACTTGGAATTAATCCTTACATCCACATTGGCTTGGGATAAAGAAGTCGGTAATATTTCTAGACGAGTCTATGCTACCTTGAAACAGCTGCAATTTAACAAAAATTCCCTGTCTACTGATCTTAGAGCTAAGTTGGTCTCCTACCTCATAATACCTTACTTCGAATATTGTTGTGTGGTCTACAATGACTTAACTGAAGAGCTTAATCGGATATTGACCAAATTGTTAAACTCGTGTATAAGATTTATATTTAATGTAAAGCGTGATGAGTATATAACACCATACCGTAAAAGGCTTGGGTGGTTGAGTGTTGCTAGTAGAAGAAAATATTTTATAAGTGTTATTACATATGGTATATTAAAATCGCGTCATCCAGAGTACTTGTATGATCAATTAGTAGAAAGGGTGGCTGTCACTGACAGGGAAGTCAGAAATCCTGAAAGACTCAGAGTTCCACAGAGTAGAACGGCTTCATATCAAAGGTCCTTCATTGTAATGGCGAAAACGCTGTGGAATGGTTTGCCAGCCACTGTGGTGGAAAGTGAGACGGTTTCTCTGTTTAAACATAAGGTTTTTGCGTATCTGTTAGAGATGCAGGAGTAAGCATCTTTATGAATTTTATGAATTTTTTAGAGTGTATGTGTCCTTACAGAAATCCTAGGACAAAATAAATCAATGAGTCAATCTCTCTCTCTCTCTCTCTCTCTCTCTCTCTCTCTCTCTCTCTCTCTTTCTATGCGATCTTCTTAAAACTCATGATGATTTTCTTTTTCTGGTTTTTCCATCGGATGAGTATTTTTAATAATAAACATGAAAATCTAACAAATTTTTTCCCCAAATTCAATTACTTTTGAACAAATAAATCGTCGCAAGTTAGGAACATATTATTAGAACTGTTTGAAACTTTGATAGTATATACATATAGTATATTACATCACCATGTCGTCTTGCAAACATTGAGCTCTACATGAGGACTTGTCTAATAATACGAGTGATGTAGAATATTTTATTCGAAATCAGTGTTTTATGAGACTGTAGGGCGGTCTGAAAAGTGAGTCGTAATGTTTATAATACCTTTGGTCGTGAAAATGTACGACTGACATGGCAATCATCTGCTTGGCTGTGATTTGTAATCTCTATAAAGAGAAATTTTAAAATGGTCAACGAACACGATGAAATCACAACGACAGGCCGGCGAAACCCTCGTGTGTCTTGACGACACGAAGCGACCCAAGGGTGACAGCTTTCTGCATCCATCTCATAAGAGTCTTGGCATACTTTTGGCACGCCAAACACAAGGACCAATCACAAGGACAATTACTTGAACCGAATATTTTGGGTACAGTTGTTGCAGCTCCATTTTAAGGTCTTGATACCTCTCCTCCTTTTCCTTCTTCTCAGCAGTGATGTTGTAGTCGGCCAGAGCCGAAAATTCGATCACAAATATATGTAGTTTGTTTCTCTAAGTCTTGGAGAACGATGTCAGGCCTCGAGTGTGCAACGGAGACTGCTGTCCGAAAATCGTAGTTGTAGAAAATTTGGCACTTGTCGTTTTGGAGAATTAACTCTATCTTCCTTGGAGCGTTCGGCAGGGCAGGGTCGCGGTCAACACCGTAAAAGCGACCAAGATAGTAATAAAGCACTGTTAGGGCCGCATTATGTCTGTAGATATACGTTTTTCCTCATGGGTGGGACACTCAGATAGTATGTGTTCTAGTTACTCAGCTTGTGCATGACAAGCTCTGCACCTATCGCTGCGAACTTCATGACATAAAATGCGGTTACGGTATACTAAGGTGGAAATGATACCGTCCTGGCATGCAAAAATGAAACGTTCTATACCTGAATTAAGCACTGATGATCTGAGGAAAGCAAAAGTTTGCTTCTTCGACAAGGACTGTTTTTCTACATTTCTGTGACAGTGTCCGTGCATTTTCTTGCCGAGTAGCTGTTGGCCGAATTTTTCAAGTTGTCTCAGCCGCCTGCTCCGTGGCTTTTCCAATCATTTCGTGTTTCCTAAAAAATTTTAAGAGAGGATCTTTGCCATTTGCAACGATGTAAAATGTCCTTAGAACAATTCGGTTATGAAGACGTTGGAGATTCAGAAGTCCGCCTTGACGGCGTGAGATGTATAATCGCGGAATGGACGAATTGATCTGCAAGCTCTTAAGCATATGCATGATCTTACATGTGGCGATATCAAGGACCGCAATTGCTGTTAATAAGTGTGTCCGGCTGAACTCACTCTGCTCCTGAGAAGCAGTGTGCAAAACGGGAGATGTGTGGCTGCTGGAAATAATTTTAATATAAAAATATCGATATCTGGAAAGCTTTATGAAATAACGATTTGAAAGTTTCAGATACGTGTTTCTCGCAAATATCCTACAGGAATCCGCACTAAATCATTTTGGGCATATATATCGTAATCTCCCATTTTGCTGGAGCAAAATTTTTAACATCTTCAGTGCGCCGCTTGGACTAATCATGGAAATCGCACTCAAATTAATAAAAATAATTATTTCTCACATTATTCATTTTCATACTAATTTACCTTTTTATAGCTTTTACCTATTAATATTAGAAAAGGCTATAGATTTCAACTATCTTCATACAAAACCAATGAATATCTTATACGATCAAATTTATCTATCCAATTCTTATTTCTTACTTTCTACTCAGTGGTCACACAAGTCCTAATGTCGTACATTTTAAAGACGTCTTCAGGATGTGCAAAGTATCTTTTTCACACGCAGACCAATTTTCATATTTTAATTATATTCAGATATTATCACTTAAATATAAAATGTTCATCTAAAACTCAACTGAAAACTTTCAATAATTATTATTAATTACCAGCATGTACTCTGTGTTTCTCATTTTATATTTACGTATGACGTGCCCAGTTGAGATGGTACAACATTTCTCCCAGCGGCAGACTAAATGGCGAAAATTCTGATTTGCGTAAAAATTAAAAAAAGTTTCTGATAGTTATATATATATATTATTATATTCACCAATATGAATGAGGATAACGCCCAAGGATACTACCAGAGTATAGACAATCCTCATATTTTCTATTAAGAGGAAAAACTGATTAATGTACTGCTATTGATGAAGAATTTGATTGACACTGTAACGAATGACTGTTCTAGTGATTCATTAGCATATATAATTTGTACTATAGTTTTTATCTCTCAGATTGAAGGCGTCCAACCTATATTTCTGAGATATTTACATTCGATAAGAGTTAGTTTCAAGGAAAAAAAACTTGGTTATAAACTTAATTGAAATTAATTTCATCATTTATGTATTTTCTTAAGTTTTCGGAAAAGCTGATTTTTACAATAAAAATGTATATAGTGTCTACTCACCGAAAAAACGATATTCTAATTTCAAGGATTTCCCACTAAGTTTAAGCATATTTGCAACTTAAATAGGCGCCAAGAATATATTCTTAATTTACGATTGAGGCCCTCTCACCTGAAGAATATATATTCTTGTCTAATTATAAGTATTTCCCACCAAGTTTAAGAATAGTTGCAACTTAAATATGCGTCAATATATTCTTAATGTACAATAGAGGCCCTCTTACCTTGAGAATATATATTCTGATCTATATGATAATAAGGTGTAGTTTATCTTAGACTGTAGTAAGATTTTAATATTTTGTATTTCAAAAATATTTTTTAGTAAATGATACAATATAAATTATTATTAATATTATTACGTTGAAATTTCACGTTATACACAACAAAAAATGAAAATTGGTAGTAATTAAGTAGCGGCCTTATATCATTTTATTTCACTGTAAATAACAGAAAGTGTTAGTTAATTGTTAATTGTAGGCACTGTACAACTTATACGTGACAATTACAAGAAAAACGTCGAGAAATTTATGTAAAAAATAGCAAAGAAAACTTATGTTTTTACAGCCAATGCTTGAAAGTAATATACGTATTGCCATCAGCACCTGTACGAGGAAAACTTGGATAGAATGACATTAAACTATCATGTGTTTGAATAAACCACAATTCAGTTGGTTGAACTTCATAACATTGGAGATGACCACTAAATCCTACGATATGAAGACCAGACAATATAAAACGAATTCCAATGTTAGCTTCTTGTTTTACAATCCAGCGTAAAATACCGAATAGGGGCAGATCCTCATCATCATAATTGATTGCTAAGACCATGCCAGACTTGTAAGAGGTGCCAAAGAAAGTTGCTGCTTTGATTACTACTAAATCCTCATGATCATCAGGTAAAAGGTATCGAAAGTTTAAGTAGTTTTCGCAGTCAAGTATTCTGCGTTCTTTGGAAACACTTCGGAAGTCTTTAGGAAAGTCTGTCTTGGAAAACAGCCGTGCACAAAGGGCTGTACTGTTTCGCAATAGTCAAAGGCAAGTTCTTTCGGCAAGTTGTGTTTTTTGATGACAGCTTTATAATTGGGCGGTGCTTTCCCTCTAATCGCATACACCAGACATGAATCAAGGGACCAATCAAGTTCCTGATTCTGGGATAATGAACCATAAAGTGATGTTTTGGTTTCAATGTGGTCCCAGATATTTTTAAGTACAGCTCATGGTGTTCAGCAATCCAGGTGACAAGGTAATCTGTAGAGTTCTGATGAACAACTGGAGCAGTAATGATACTTATAATTTCATTTAGAACTACGTACAATTTCCATGAATTATCACCTTCAGGAACTAAATCACCCACCATCAATCCAAGATTCCGACAGAAGAAAAACATTTCTGAAGCACTCATTTTAAGTTTTTCTTTTTTAATGTCATGTATGGTGATCATGGATGGTTTATTTCCCAAATCAGGGCCGTAATTAAAAGATTGTACACGTTCATTTAGAGTACCAATCGATAGGAACTCATCAAAAGTTATAATTTGATCTAACATGGCACACAAGTCATAATGGCAAACAGCTTCTAAAAAATCATGCATGAAATCCAAAAATTGATTTATAGTGATATGAAAAGATGAAAGAACATTCCAAATGCAATTGGATTTCACTCCTGTGAGAGAACAGTCATTGGTCAGTACATCCGCCTCATAATTTGGTATGTTACACAAAATTTAAGGATCTTCCCTTTTCTGACGTTGTGTTAATAGCTTATGCTGCTTACAAAAACGACCAAAAAAATTTGCTGAAAATGACTCGACAAGTCCAGTGACAGAGTGAAAACCCAAGTTGTCCGCAAGGAGAAGACATAACCCAAAATAAATACGCTGCTCTCCAGCTTCAGTCTGAATAGTAATTCCATTAGTTTCAATATCTTTTAAATCATCCAAGATGTCGGCAAAAGCTTTACCATTGTTTATGTGCCTGTCATCGCTTAAGAAAAATGCCGCTACAAAACTATTTTCAGGAGATGATAGCAAGTATTGAGGAAGACATGCTACATCGTAATAGACAGCGCCAAGACTGAGATCTCTAGAATGAGAACCTGTTTCATTGTCGGGTTCAACATCATCAAAGTATAAAATCAAAGGAAAAACCGTCTTATCTGCAAAATGATTGTCTTCTATATGTTCCAACAGAGGACTCTACTACATTAGTAAATTTCCTTGAATTTTTCAAAGTTGCAATATTATTAATTATGGCCTCTAATACACCTACCAATTGAAGAAATTTCTTCAGCACTTGTTTCACAGGGATATATTGACCATACAATTGAACCTGTGTTAAAACAGCATTACCATCAATATTTTTAATTTTTTCACCGACTCCAATTTTATACTTTACTGGGCGGATGTAGCATGCGCTATTTTGCAAGGCATTCTCTCTAATTCTCCCTGTTCCTAAGCCCATGAACATATCTTCCAAAGATTGAAACATAGTATTCAAATTATTAAGATCTTCCTCAGTCTGATTTGTGTCTCGCAACGTGGAAAATACTTTTGACTTGAAAAGCTCGAGAAAACCGCCTGAACCATGATCATTAAGGCAATCAATAATAGCCTGAACCTGAGCTCGGTTCAACGTATTGCTCGCATAAAATTTACACGCTAATGCAAGTGATGACTCAAAAAGGGAAGTTTTAAAGGCTTCCACAGTCACAGGTTCAGCATTTATGATTGCATTATCGCCCACTACTTGAAAAAAATTTTGGTCATATGCATCTAAGTTCGGATTTTGAAGATTGATTTCTTCACTATTTTCAGGTTAATTTCTAACACCTATATTTACAGGTAGAGGAGCTTCAGGATTGTATGCTTTTGCTTTAAATGCTTTTTGAAAGACTTCACAGAAGCATACTGTCTATTACACCCATCTTGAGCACATTTAAAGATGATAAATATATTGTAAGAATGAATAATAAGCAAATGGCTATGAAGACCTTGGATTGTCGGAACAGCAGCTCCACACTCACTACAATTATACATTTTAAAATATCTATCGTTTCTTCTTTTTGAATAGAAATGAAACTTGCACTATTCCAGTGCTCCTTATTTATAGGCACAAGAGCAGTGTAAAATGTAAATGCAGTTTACAATACGTGTAATAACTTTCAGCAACTGCTTTTTTTCAGAGTTGTACTTTTGAACTATAATTCTAATAAAGTGAAAAGTGAAGCAATAATACATTCTTTAACATCTAATTTTTTAATTGTAAACAGAATGAATTTAAATAGACGATGAATCAAAGTATAATTTGAACCGCGATTGAATTAAGATTAAGGATGAAAATAAGCTTAAGACTAATACTCCTTACAAACCATTGTTTCTTCAAAAATCCTCCATTCAGGGAACTGATTATGGTTTTCACCCGTGGAATGTGCTCGTCCTCTTTAAGATAAATTGCGTAAAAGTACTGTTGTAGAAAGTACCATACGGCTTTGCAGTCGACTGGATAAGCTATATCCAAAGCGAAGAAGGCCTTGAAGCATGTGTCCAGAGATCTGATTGAAGTACTTAACTGGTAACGTACATTATCCACCTGTACATAGTATGCAGAAATATTTGAGAGTGTAGGACCGACAAATACAAGTGTTGGCTGAAGTGTCAGTCCACTCTGTCTCATGTAATAGGCATGGTTGTTAACCATTCGATTAAGGTCCCCAGGAATATATCAAAAACAAAACTTCTTTAGTATAGAGATAAAATCCTAATCCAACACAATAATAGGAAAGTGAAACACAGGAAAATCACTTACAGTGACATGCAAGATAAGAGCTTTTCTCGCTTCAGCAACACTGACCACGTCAGTTGATTTTTTTCCGCGAACTCTTCTTACTAATAATTGTGGTAGAAGATCTAATACGATGGGATCACGCTTCTCTGGAAATATAACTAGTTTTTTCAAATATCTTATACAACGTAAATTTAAGAATAAAATTGAACAAATTAATTGAATTAATTAATGAACCTGTGTTACTGAAGGAAAAAGCTAAAACGTACCTTCAGGGGTATTCTCATATTCCTTTAACTGCTTAATCGTGTAAGTGTCAGATTTTGCAGTTTCCTTGCGGATTATGTCAACGATTAATTCTTTGCAAGTCTCCCATTTCGTTAATAAGCCAATTTTCCCTGACAGCAAAAGGATATTACGGGATATCTTGAGGATATCCTAATGATATTGATAGGATATTTGTAGTGTATTCATATATCATCAAGCTATTTCCCTTTCGGCGAGCCTCTAGGGGTAAGCGTGACACTACCCGATTCGGGTAGTGTTTTCTAGGTGGATTTGTAGTATTTGGGCTCACCACACCCACGACCGCCAACAGCAACGCAGTAGTATCAGACGGTCACCCATCCAAGTACCAACCGCGCCCAACACTGCTTAACTTCAGTGATCTAACGGGAACTGGTGCTTCCAGCGTGGTATGGCCGTTGGCCATAATTAATAATAATAATTATGGCCATAATTAATTCATAATGACATAAATATCGATATTCCTGGGACATCCATCGGATATCATTCATATCCTGGGGATGTGATATATTGATGTAATGTCCGAAAAATGTCACCAGGATATCGGCGATATGAAGATATCCTGTAAATATCCTTTGCTAAGAGGGTTATTTTTTCAAAATTTACAGTAGAGGAGGACAGAAGAAAAAGAAGAAAGGAACTATAGAAGTCGCCTTCTTCTTTCCTTATGATTAGTTCGATTGATTCTTTGAGATTGTCCAAATGGCTGGAAGTTTATTAATTGAATTTTTGGACATTGAACATTACAGTTTATTATCACTTTCAGCCCATGTCTATAAACTGCCACAGAAGGATAAGACTATGCCTAAGACTCAACAACAGATATCCGTTTGGACAATCAAGTACTTTCCACTCTTGAAAGTAGGGACTAACGAAGTGTTGCTCTTCGCTTGCCTCGGATGTGTTATCACCCGTTGTATGTGACTGAGGTCTGGTATTTTTAAGACTT
>CAKNWW010267727.1:0-15577 GCA_932074435.1 Andricus kollari
AATCTGGCTGATCCCCTGGTGCTGGAGACTGAAGCTGAAGCTCCGATAAAGGCAGACCCGGTCACGCGAAGAGCCTGCACATCGTACAGTCGACCCTTGGCCGCGGTGTAAATGTCCTCGGCTGCAGCGTATTCGTCGCCGAGGGAGTAATCGCTGCCCTGTGTCTCCGAGTATTGAAGCAGCTCCACTTGCTTGCTCGAGAAGTCCCTCCAATACTCATCCACCATCTCGATGCTGCTGAGTGCCAGGTCGTCCGTCCATTCCTCGTGTGGCCGGTCAAGGATCTTTCGGGCAGCTTTGCTTAGCACGGCGCCTAGTGCGGGGCGGCGTCCTGAATCGGCTTACATCTGTGTAAAGAGAGGAAGAAGAACACGAGACGGAAGTCTCTGTACTAAACCAGGGGCCGTATCTCCTGAAGCGATGCGCTAGACAGAAGGCAGAGGGCGTAGCTTCAGAGGCGGTGCGCCAAAGCCAGGGGCCGTACCTTCTGAAGCGATGCGCTAGACAGAAGGCAGAGGGCGTAGCTTCTGAGACGGTGCGCCAAAGCCAGGGTCCGTACCTTCTGAAGCGATGCGCTAGACAGAAGTAAGAGGGCGTAGCTTCTGAGGCGGTGCGCCAAAGCCAGGGGCCGTACCTTCTGAAGCGATGCGCTAGATAGAAGGCAGAGGGCGTAGCTTCTGAGGCGGAATTAATTAAGATTTTTAGCATACTTACTCGGTTCTCCAGTGGCTGGGTCCATGGCGACGTCCGGATGGGCTCGTAGGTGGTTGACCGAAAACAGAACGTTGAGGTCGTCTGCTGCGTGGGCTGTCAGATTCGGGCTCGGGTAGCCATCGTCGGAAGTACGAAGAGTCGTCTGTCCAGATGCAGCAAGCTGGTGTCGCAGATATATAGGCTGCGCGTGAAGTATCCGGCTCGAAGGACCAATGTTGGGTTGTTCCGTTGAATGAGTTGAGACAGGGTTCACTTTAACTGTGCTTTATTCAAACTGTTGACCGCTCGAAAGCTACACACGTACTAACTGCGTCGAGACTCTCTCCACGGAAGAGAGTGAACATTCCGAGAGTGGGAGCAGGAGTGGGGATGGAAGAGAGGGAGAGATGGACGACGAACCTGCCGGTGGGCATCCACAAACACGCCGATCCAACAATATTAAAATATAAAAACAAAAACAATGGGCGGTATTTCACCCATGTTCACCCGGCTGCGGCCTTTGTTATTAATAACATTACAAATTAAAAAATTAAATTTTTTCGGAAACGGCACAGAATACGATAATTCATTAAGAGACAAAAGTTGTTCATCCAAAAAAGATCTACTTTGGTGTATAAATTCTAAAATTTAACTTTATTTTAAAAAAAGTTACTGAATTTCATGAAAATATACCAAATTAATAATATTTTCAAAAATTGAGTATAATTTAAGAATTTTGACCCGAAAAAACTCCCTTGTACCGAGTTTCATAAAAATATTCCAAATTAATAAAATTTTCCAAATTCGATTAAAATTTTTGATTTTTTTAATTGTGATCCCAAATCCGTTTTCCGTGCTCTGAAAAACCCCCTCGTACTGACTTTCATGGAAATTTACCAAATTATTATAATATTTAAAATTTTCGCAAAATTTTTGCATTTTTGCCCCGAATTTGTGTTCTGTGCTCCGAAAACCCCCTTACTGAGTTTGATGGAAATCTTCCAAATCAATAAGATTTTAAAAATTTGAGTATACTTTGTGAATTTTTACTTCAAATTTGTTTTTTGTGCTGGGGCGCCCCCCCCCCGCGGGGGAGTGAAAGGGGAGGAACATTTTGGAATTTTGACCCCCTAGTACTGAGTTTCATAGAAATCTACCAAATTGATACAACTTTCAAATTATTAATACATTTTTTTTATTTTTTCCCCAAATTCATGTTCTGATCCCCGAAAACCCCCCTCGTACTGAGTTTCATAGAAATCTGCCCAAGTGATATTATTTTTAAAATTTGAGGAAAATGTTTAATCTTTGAATTTTGACCTTACTAACTGAATTTCAACGAAATCTACACATATAACTCATGGAACCTTTAAAGTCGGACCCGACGTTAAAAGATTCCTTAAGGGTCCAGGTCCGCACCCGGACACTTTCATTCCTTAAAGGTACGGGTCTGGACTAGGACCTTTCAAATTGTTAAGGGTCCAGGTCAAGACCCTTTTTGGTCTGCTTAGGTCCCCAGACCCTTTAAAACTTAGGGGTTTCGATCCCTGCGACGAACGTTTCATCAAACACGCAGATAAGCTCCTACGTGTGTACTGTCAAAGGCAACAGGGACTATCTACTCCAGTGTGGAAGAAAAGGTGAATTAGACAACATTCCGTGTACGTTGAAGAGAAAAATAAATTAAAAATTAAAGCAGTGGAATAAAAAATCACAATTAGTTTCCCTAATATACATTAACCTTCGAAATTTGTTAAGATGAGAACTAACAGATCTTACTTTTCAGAAAAAAATGTCAATAGAAACGAAGCTAACGGAAAAAATGAGAAATTAGAAAAATACGTCTCTGCTGGTATTCTTAGGTAGGATCGTGTGGGGCCTGTAGCTGGTCTTCTCACATATGACGATGGTCAAAAAATTGAAGATAAAATTAAAGACCTTAACGATTCCTTCGTTAACATCTATCATTTGTGGGTAAAAAAATCCATGTACAGTCGGTCGCATAAGAGCGAAGTAACGATTACCATCGAATGGTATATAGAAGGCCTACATTTTTCATGTCATCTCTCAGAGGGAAGCATAATCGTTAATGCTTTGTATGATTCAACCATATTTTCTTTATTTAAAGTGAGTTTTGCATTGTTTATCAAAATGAGTGCAGCTTATGCCTCTCGCTTCGAGGCAGTTTTTTTATGTTTGCACCCCAAGGGACCCAAAATGACTCAGGTGGCTGCTGCTAAATATATGCAAAAGTCAAAACAGTTTGTGAGCAAATGGGTAAACCTATATAAGCAATATAAAAATATCAATGACTTTCCCGATCGCGGCTCTTTCGGCAAGATCTCCGAAAAAGGTGAAAAAATGATTTTAATCATGTTTTCGAAAGATCCGACGTTAACTTGGCGAGAAGGTGCGCGATTATCGTCTAAAAAAGGATTACGAAATATCCCACGAAACCATTTGTAGACATTTGATGGTAAATGATTTGAAATTTCAGAGCACTTTGGAGAAACCAATGCTGAGCGAAAAACACGTCCAAAAACTACTTGACTGGGCAGAAGAAAATTTGGACCGCGGCCATCCCAATCGCCTGATGCTAATCCAATCGAAAACGTTTGGGCTATTAAAAACAGACCCAGCAATTTGAACCAGCTTGTTCGCCGAATTCGCAAAATTTGGAGGTCGCTTCGCAAGGAATATGCGGAAAATCTAGTCCAAAGCATGCCTCGAAGGTGCCAGGCCAATATTGAAGCTAACGGGGATTGGACCAGTTATTAAATATATTTGCATTCAAGTTCATGATTCAATAAAATAATATTTAATGGAATTGTTCAGTTTAGTACGTTTTATTAGTAATAACAATGACTACGCTCTTATGTGACCGACTGTAGTCCTTGCTCTACTATACGCGGTACATCACGGAATACAGGCTAATATGCAGAAACAAGATGATTTAAATGCAGAAATGTCCCGCATTGCCAACATGAACCAAATTCACCCTTCCTTGTTTGCTTCGGAATAATTAGAGATCATATTTTCAAACTTTCAAAATCATGCGCCGAGATTCACCTTTCCAGTTTCCGGGCCACGAAAATAGCGTCCATGACCTGATGAGAACATTAACTAGCTCCGTTTTCTGCGAAAAAGCATCACAATTAAAAAATCTCCTTTACCTTTCACTATTAGACAGATTGGATTATGGTATGTGCCAGTTAAATCCAATACTAATATTCCAATCTATCCCGATAAATGGCTCTGAAAGAGCGTATGGTATACCAGCATCCTCCAATATTGCAACTGAGTAATCCCGAAGAATACACCTTCTAAAAATCCCACAAAATGTAAACGAATGCAGGCAATTGACAACACACTTACTCTGCCTAGAAAATGTAACAATATATAAGTCATCAGTACACGCCTAATGTGAGTTGAAATTATTGCAACGACCTAACCGTGAATCCCATAGGTACTGCGATATACAGATCTGCTACAAGCAGCAGTGGTGCTAACGGATCACAACTTTCTCAACTGTGCAGGCGTCGCGCAATGGTCGTGTAAGGAAGAAAACTGATGTTCTCTACGTCACTCCTTTTTTACGCGACGCATGCGCAGTTGAAACATGAAGCGACCCTAGGGCGACCGCTGTCTGCAATTTCCCCGCAAGTCTCTCGGCATATACTTTTAAGGCAATGAACCAGTGAAAGCCTGTCACCTCCGAGAGAACCGATGATCAG
The DNA here is from genome assembly GCA_932074435.1 of Andricus kollari. Taxonomy (NCBI): domain Eukaryota; kingdom Metazoa; phylum Arthropoda; class Insecta; order Hymenoptera; family Cynipidae; genus Andricus; species Andricus kollari. The sequence continues at coordinate 4,428 of CAKNWW010267727.1, forward strand.
GGCGACTTGCTGAACTGAATGTTATGGGTAAAACCATCGAAACTTCCTTATAAGGCCTTTATTCCTCTCCTTCTTTTCATTCCCCTTGGCTGTTATGTTCTTGTCGGCTAATGCCGAAAATTCGATAACCAACATGGTTCTTTTGTCGAAGTCATGGAGAACTGTGCTAGGCCTCGAGTGCGCGTCAGAAACAATTTTCGAGAATATGTAGTTTCAGTATATTCGGCTCTTCTTATTCTCGTAAAATGACTCAATTTTCCTTGGAGCGTTTGGCGGTACGGTATAGGACCTATGCCGTTAGAGAGAGAGAGAGATGTTGATAAAGGATTCGTAGTGCCACATTGTGCTTCTGAATGTACGTCGTTCACGCGTGAGATAGATAACCAGATAGTGTGTATGTCCTAGATCATTTTGCAGGTTATATCAAACACCTGACGTGATCGGGTAAAATGGACTTCGGATTCGGTTTCAGCGAACCCCAAAAACATATAATAAACATGGTCTAAACCCCAGGCCAAAGAAAATATTTTTTGTGTGGCTGTGTTATTAACAAAAAAGGGGTATAGAGTAACTTAGGTATGATAAGAGACTTTCCCTCTCCCGGCTAAGAGTCAATGGATGGAAAAGACAATAAAATAACTAATCTACTCCAGCAGAAACTCACGCATGGCCTCTTTCTCTTTGCGATCCTAGGTTTGTCGGGAACGGTAGAGTAACTCTACAGTAATAAGCTGAAATATAATCTATATCGTTTTTATGTACAGTGAAAATTGCAGCTGTATCGAAATAATCTAGAGTTGATTTTGATTGGAGCGATTTCATGCAGTATACTCTTATAATGAGAAACAAGTTAATTTAAATAAATTAAATAAATGGTTCTTTAATCTGAAACCTTTAGCCTAATTTGAATCTAGTATTGTATTCCTATTTTTTCTTATCGTGATTTTTAAATCCATTAAAAAATTATGAAAGGGTTTTAATAAAAAGGCATTAAGCAATAAAGTAGAATGTCATAATAAGTAATTATTATATCATTTTGGGAATACCATTTGTTAAGAGCATAGACCTTGTTTTTAATTCTTATACCTTTTTTTAATTTCAAAATTTCCAAATACTTTTTTTTATCTTATTTATTACAATCTTAAACAATTAAAAATCAAATTTATTTGTCTTGTTAACACAATTAATAACAAATATCACATTTTCGAAAACTTTAAATGTGATTCCCCGTTAGAATTTGTATTCACAGATAATTCATCGTTTCATTTTAATTCTCGACTTTTTTCCGGTTATTAACACCCTGGGAGGTTTTCTTAGCGTCCTTAAAAAAATCTTGAAGAATTTTTAAACATAGAAAATTTGCGTGCAACAACTGTTAGGTTTACAGTAGTCTACGGTTCAACGTACGATATTTTCATGGTTAGAAATCCTTTCTCTTTATTTTTCGCGGCTTCAATTGAAGCCATGTCCTTTGAACAAATATTTCAAAGTAACAATAAATACCATTAATAACGGGTTATACGTTTAACAAGTCGATATTTTTTGGCGTTAAAGGCATCAACCGTCATCTACGGGAAGAAGAGTATCTGAAACTGTATTTGTAATGTCAACGTGCACCTGCGCCGAACCAACCCTTGAGATACAGCTAGGCCCTAGATCAGGATTATTATTCCAACAAGCATAAGGCATATTAAAATCACGGACAACTGTCAATGAGGCTTCTGAAAATAAGTTTGAAGTTTCTCCTAAAATTTCGCAAAAATCAGTATATTTACCTATACTAGCATTAGGTGGGATGTAAAAAACTCCCAAAATGTGGATAATAGTGCCAGTTTTAATTTTCACCACAATGTGTTCTACCGTATGGACATTTGTGGTAATACTGATACAGCCCAACTTACTCTGAGTGACCACTAAAACCCCACCACCCCGTTTGCCATCGTTGGTTCTCACAATACGATCAAACCTAAAAAATTTCGAATCCGGTAAGGCCTAGCTCATAAGATTTTATATGAGTGTGCAATCAGGTTTCTGTTGAGACAAAAACATTAGAAGAGAGTTTAGGAACTGATGTGCGTAAAGCATGGATCTTAGTTCTAACGCCTCTGACATTCTGGTAGTATACCGATATAGATTCATGATTATGCTGATCACCAATACAACCGAGAGAAGAGGTAATTAATTTACTGTGTTAATGCGCATACTTTACTCTATTCCCGCCAGCTGTTTTTTTTGTCTTGTCTTGTTGAGAGTGAGCCAAAGGTACTTCAAATTCGGTTTCTTTTTCGATATTTTTCGCTTCTGGAATGCATGTAGGAGTACGTGAGCAGGCTCCTCTGACATTCTTATGATTTTCAAGAGCAGCACCAGGAAGGAGTTCATTGAGGATAGATTTCGGATCGACGAAAGATGGAGGGTCATTAGTCTGTGAAAGCACATGCTCAGAAAGCCCGAGAAGAATAAGATTTCTTTTTCTTGTATTTCTTTGCACCAGTTCCACCACGCATTTTTAAAATAATTCCCTATCATTACCCAGTGCACTTGGTTTGTAAATTTTTCACAGTACGTTCCACAGAATAAACTCTAGCTGGCAGCTGGCTGACAGTATTGTGGGTTGAGTCAATCCACGCAATGGCATTACTGATTTCGGTTGACATGTCAAATTTAGCTGTAAGAATGCCCACGGAATTGGACGACTCTTCGATTTGTGGCTTAAATCCGGCCAGAGCCTTATTTATAATTCGCTCAATATCCTGAACCGTAGCGGCTCCTGTTGAATCTGGCATTGCCGGAGATTTGCTACGAGGAGCACAGCACTTGAAAACACACCGTTGTCCAATGTTCTCACTCTACCAGCATAATGTAATGATAACACTCTCAGATACGAAGTTCCTCCTTAGATGTTATGTTGGATTCACAAAATCACCTTCTGTTTGCTAACACTGCAATATTTATGTCATGCTAGCACAAACGCGATATAGTCAGAGGGTAATTAAATATTGTGTTAATTTATTCCAAACGGGTTAAGTCACAAATTTGAAATAAACGAAAAACTTTTAAGGAGCACACGCGACGAGTCCAATCCATATGGCGACCATCTTATATAGTATTTTATATATATATATTTTTTAATTTTATAGTCATTATATAACAATATAATTACATAAAATTGAAAAATATTCCAAAAAGATATTTTAAAACTTATAATTGAAAAAGAAAACTCTGTATATGAGCTATTAGACATTAAATTGGTATTTAAAATTTCAGTGGTAGCAGTTTTCAATCATGTTTAAATGAAACTAAATATCTTTGAGTTACAAATTGTTTTCAAAGACACAAATAGGAAACAAATACGAATGTTACTTTGTCATCTTGCGCAACATACACGCAATTGGGGTTCAACTTGATAAATTGGAGTCTGGAGTACCCGAGCTTCTACATGCCAGTGGTTAACATCCCTGTTATCTCTTCTGGGCGGTGTATTATTTATTCGTTCTTCTCTTGGAATAAAACGTGGTGATATACTTCTTTGTGGTCGTGATTTTGTTGGTGTTGCAGTTTTTACTGCTACTATAGGTGACCGATTGGACCTATTTGGTAGATTTTGTTGTGGTGGCGGCCGAATTTTCTTTCTTGGTAGTAACTTCAATCTATTTAGTAGATTTTGTTACGGTGGCGATTGAGCTTTTTCTCCTGGTGATAACTGAGTGTTTCATGGTGGAATTTGTTGCGGTGGCGTTGACGGGGTTCCCCGTGGTGAGCTTTTTCGTGCTGGCGTCGGAGGCCGTTTTGTTCAATTATCTTTCGGTGGGATCGTAGTCATTATTGATGAAACTGTTTCCAAGTCTTTCACCTGAGAAGAAACCATTTTTTTGTGGTAGAGCGGTCTTTTATCGTGTGATACTTTCTTTTGGCACAGTAAAATGACCAAATTTTCTGTTTCCATCGTCCCGAAATAGTAAAACGGTATTATCAGATTCATACGATTTATTTCCCCCCAATCGATAGTTTTGAACTTGAAAAAAAGAAATTATTTATAAATTCACAATTACTTCATTAATTGCTTGATATTATAATTATACGAGACATTTTCTAGAGTCATGTATGTATATTGTAAATAGGAACAAATATTTACAATCAGATAAGTTTGCACGAATCACAAGTTGTATATATTACTTACGGACAGCGTTTTCTTGACACTCTTCCAACTCTAATTGTCTGCTTTCTTCGGGTGATTCCTCAAAAGAGTTTGAGTCATCAGAATGGAAAATAGTACTCCTGTTTTGAATAAAAGTTTTTCTTTTTGTGAATAATCACTCTCTTCGTCATCAAAATGTCGTTTCTTGACGTTCGCTTTCTATAAAAATGTCATACAACATGTGATTGATATACCTGTAAGTACTTAATTAATTATATTAAAATTTACAACTGTAGCTTCAAAATATCTAATAACATAGTAATAAAGCTTACTTTTATAGGTGCAGAACTAGTTGTTTCTTCTGGGTCATAATCTGAAAAGAAACTTCTATTCCGAATATTAGGAAAACGTAGTCTTTTTATACGATTTTGTTTCTTCAAGTCCTCCACGCTTGCTGAAATTTTTATTAGGAAATATTGAAACGCGAATATTTAGTTAAAATTCGAATCTTATTCATTTTTATATTCTCTAATAATACAATTTTTAGAATCGTGTTAGCTTTTTTGATACTTTAAACTTAAATAGGAAAAATAATGATTTATTTCTTCCTGTTTTTACTCGCATATTTTTCTGCAAGTATTATATTTTACGTTAAAGAAATTCATAATCTTATAGACGTGTTGACAAAATAAAATGTACAAATAAAAAGTCGTGAACGTAGAGTTATGGGGTTTATATACCTTCAGATTCAGGGGAGAAAAGGGGATATTAATAACAATTAGCATTCAGGTTGGGATACACTTGTCACGTAGAATCTCACAATCATAGTAAATCCATGAAACCATAGAACTGCCTGGCTTCCAGGGTAGCCGCCCACCCGGCAGAAACTTGCATCGAGAGAAGACCGGGATGAAGCTGGGAGATAAATATTAGACCGGGAGATTTTCTGTACTTCATAATTCGCGCGTTTCGTAAGTTTTGAAAGTTTCCACTTATAAGCATGTAATTTTTAAAGGATTTAGAAATTTATATAATTTAAATTTTAAATTATAGTTTTGAATACGCAATTCTAAAACAATTTAATCTTTGAGGTCTTGAAACCAAAGATATTTTATTAAAGGTAATTTTTAGATTAATTTTTAGAGGTTTCGAATTTTTAATTTCACAATATTGTTATTTCAAATTCAAATACTCAAAATGTAAGGACAATTCCCCTATTAAATATTTCAAAATTTTATTTTGAAAGCCTTAATAGTCAGTTTCGTATTTAATAATTTTAGATGTAAACATAAAGCAATTTCAAATCGAAAAGCTTAAAATTGTACAATTTCTAACATTACAGTCATATACAGCAATCTTGTTTTGTATTATTTTATTTTCATTTTTAATTTTCAATGTAATATAAAATTTTCCCATTTTTAGTTGAAGATTTAAAAAAATCATTTTAAATTGAAAAACATTATATTGGAAACTTTCAAGAATGAATAATAAATCTAACGGAAGTGTTAAAAATTAAACGACTTCATATTAAATAATTAAAAATTGAGTTCAAAATAAAAAAAGATCAAAATTAAACTATCTGGAACTAATACATTAGTAATTGAATAATTTCGGTAATTTTAAATGGTTACAATTTTAGAGTTCTGATTTTTCATATTGAACTATGATTATTATTTTTTCCCCTTCATAGGTTATAATTTTGAAATTAAAATTGAATTGGCTGAATTTCGGAAAGTATAATTAGCAATTTAAAAATTATTAATTTTTAAGCGATTTAAATTTACTTCAAATAATTGCAAATTGAAAGGGTTTGAATATAAAAGAGTTTCAATATCACAATTTTTGGTGACTAAATTTAATTATAATTTTGTTATGTAATAACAATTTAATATTTTAGAATTTCAGAAGCTTTGACGGTGAAGGATTCAATTTAGTTTTCAATTTTTAAGTGTCAAATTTTAATCGCTTTGAATTTAAAATTATTCAAATTCAAAAGTTTTTCACTTATAATTATTTGATTCTGAACGCTTTTAATTAATAGTAATACAATTTAAATTTCTTTGAATTTTAAATGAGTTTTAAATGGGTGTCCATATGAAAAGGGCCCTTATTGCCGGGTTTAGTTGAGGGTATATTCGTGTTTTTCTAAGTCAGGGTCAAAATTATTATTTCTGTGCATGAGTGGGGAATGATACTAGGATATATACTAAATATGTTGGTACTACAATGATGTCCCGAAAGGAGTCTGAAATGGGTATATTTGATATTTGCAGAAAAAGTAAAACACCTGAGCTTATGGCACTCACCAATTTTTGATGCTTTTTTCTCTAAAAGCGGTTTTTCGAAGTTGCAACTTCAAAAATGCCACGGCGACTCGAATTCTAACCTGAAGGGTTACTCACACACACACATTTTTGGTGAAAGCGTTTTCGAGATAAAAATGTTCGAATTTTTTTGTCAATTTTCAGAGTTTTTCCGACTTTTTTGAGTATATCTCGAGTTCTAACTGACCGATTTCCCTAAACAAACACTCAGATTGAAGGCAACTGTATCCTGTATAACTTTCTTTGCTAAAGTTTTCAGATCAGCCCAGTAGTTCAGATTCTAGCGCTTCTAACGAATTGCACAAGTTGTATTTTTTGGCAAAAAACGAGGTCGACAATTCACATATCGTCCTGGGAAAAATAGAAATCGCAAATATTAGCCAACTTATTAAGTTTTTATATCAGCCCAGTAGTTCACATGCAAGCGATTTGAATAAGTTGGCTAATATTTGCGATTTCTATTTTTCCCAGGACGATATGTGAATTGTCGACTCCGTTTTTTGCCAAAAAATACAACTTGTGCAACTTAATAAAAGCGCCAGAATCTGAACTACTGGGCTCATCTGAAAACTGTAGCAAAGAAAGCTGTAGAGGATTCAGTTGCCTTCAAATTCTGTGCTCGTTTAGGGAAATCGGCCAATTAAAACTTGAGATATACTCAAAAACGTCGGAAAAACTCTGAAAATTGAAGACAAAACATTTTTGAACATTGATTTCTCGAAAACTCTTCCATAAAAAAATGTTTGAGTGTGATTTTTATGTTTAATGGGCAAAAATATATGAGAAAATAAGAGTGAGATATGGTGAGCAAAACGGCTTTAAACTAGTGTTGTGTGCGTGTTTTCGAAATACAAAATGTGCAAGCAATTGGTAGGCATATTTTTAAAAATCTCAATAAAAATATTTTTTTAAATATTAATGTATGGAGAGTTTTTGGTAGACATATAAAATAATAAATTAAATAATCTAAAATATATTTTCATCACAAATCTTAAATTATAAGTTAGGGATAGTGCCTAACTTTATAATCTATCCTAGCAAATAATGGGCCATAATTAATTTTAGTGCTATATTTTCTGAAAAGTTCTTTGCGTTTCGTGATTTGTGAAATTAAATAACAAATTATGTGGTTTACTTACTGATAACGTGACATATGATTCTGCCTCACTCATTTCAGAGTGAAGAATAAGTGTACTGTCCTTGAGCAATAAAAGATAAGTTTTGTGGTTCTACATTATAAGAATACGTATTCGCCAAATTGTGTAATTATAACTATCATTAAGTACATACTTCTCAGAGTAATAAATCTAAATATCCTTCGGACAGTGTCTCGTATATATTAACCAACCACCCAACAATTTATCAGCTTCTGATAAAATATTTTAAACGAGACAGTTTCTCACGCATCTTCAAAAGATGAAGTTCGTTATTGCTACTCTCCTCTTTGCCTTTGTGGCCTACGATTATTCCATTAGTAAGTATGATAATATAAAATAATAATCCAATTTTATTTTTGCTCTCCCTCCAAAAAGGAAATACCTCGGTGAAGCTTTTTTTTAAATTTAATTTCAAGGGGTGGTAGAATTTAAGTTCATGAGTTTTTTCGACTTCACGGAAAGAAATTTTGAACAACTGAAGAAAAGTTTGCCTACTGAGTAGCTCAGCAGCGAGCTTCATATTTAAAAAGGTGTCTTGAATACAAGGCACGCTGCATAATACGTGAAAATACAGCAGCTGATGTCCAGCATTTCTTTCCGTGTACTTTAGAGCGAAAACCGAAGCCTTTCAAACCACATTGTTTTCAATATATACAAACAGAACACCTTTTACGTTTTCTAGATGGAGTAACAGGATCAATATTTTCTAAGGAACCTGATTTTAGTGAAAGTATACGTCAAGCTTCTTCTCCTGGAGCTCGACGCTCCACACGTCCTGAACCTCCTGGCCCTCCTGAACATTCTGGGCAGCGTATACGTACTGTACAACCTCAAAATCCTGGACCTCAAAGTCCTAGACGCCCTGATGGAATTCAACGTCCTAGACGTCCTGTGTTTCCACCACCTCACTCTTCACTAGGTCAAAGGGTACAACAACTATGGATTAACAATTATTGATCACTTATGCAAATTAACATCAGCAGTCAACAATGTTTATAATATACATTTTTATAATTTGAAATTTATTTCAATTGTGCACTATTTAAGAAAATAAATAATTACTTACATTGTCAATTACGTTTTGCGGCAGAAAAGTGTGGGAACTTTTTGAATATCTGCGAGAACCGAGATTGGCCTCTAGTTTGACTGAAAGACGAGTATCATTAAAATTTAGCGCGAAGATTATTGGTGTCTCAGCGATTCTCGGCTAGTATCGGCTCTTGTCGAAAGTATTTTGTGAAATTTTGTGACTCTCGCAGATGGTCTGCTCACAAGACTGGAAATATAATATATTTTCTGTAAAGCTCCCCCGCCTGCAACTGTTGCCCCGAAAATTGCCATGCTTTTGTAACCCACCGTTTATTCTTCTTACTATTACTTCCGTAATACTAAGAATAGAATAGAACAAAATAAAATGTATTCTTCTCTAAAAACAGATACAAGAATATACAGAAGTACCGCAATGGAAATGCAGACTCACTTTAACGGTGTTTCCCGGTTTATCCGGAATCAGCGAGAAATAGGTAAAATTAGAACAGTAAAATTACACGGAGAAAATTTATTAATGAAATATTACGCAAAATTTGCGTGAAGCTAGAACACACGAATAGAGGTATTCAGGGAAACTTTGAAATGTAGTTGACTCAGAAAAAACCGTGTTAAGTGGTGATAAAATGAGACCACTAGTTAGAACGCAGAGTCATTTGTTCTACATTGAAAATAACAGCATGAAGTTGTCCCATTCAAAAACAGGACACGTAAACAATTATACCGTAAAAAAGAGATCTCTAGTTTTTACAGTGTAACTCATAAAGGAATATTAAGGAGTATAGTATTTCCGTTAATAAGAAGTGGTCTTTAAATCCTCCAAGAATTGGGAGAGAGAACCACAATAGCGGTGTCACGTGCGCAGCCATCAAATACTAAAATTTCGGCTGCGCGCTGAATCGCTCTTAAAACTTTCGGATATTTCCAGTTTCTCTTTCATCCGCCTTTACGCATTGGAGATATGACTCCTTACTATTCCTAAGTGGTGTAACCACTGCGCTACCGATACAGTCGATCTTTTTGTCATAAAATGTAGGCTTCCAGAGGTCAGGTAGTTTCCTGCATCTCGTATAAATCAATAATTCACTTTTATCTGGGTTAAAAGATAGGCTATGGTCGTTGCACCAATCTTCAACAATGTTGAGAGCATTTTGCATGAGTTCGACTAAAGTTCCCTCATGTTTTTCTGTTACCAGTAAAGCAATGTCATCTACATATCCTTATATATAGAAACCTGATTCATTTAACCTACGAATTAAATTTATTAATTACGAGAGCGGACAGAGTCGAGGATAAAACTCCTCCCTGCAGAGATCTCCTTTTTACCTTTGCTATCACATTCCTACCGTGAAGCAAAGACTGGACAATCCTGCCGCATAGCATAGAGCACACTTACCTGCTATATTAACAGTGATACGTACACCGTATTCCTCAGCAGAATTAAATATAGGTTCCGTAGAGGTGCTACTGAAGGCATCCTCTATGTCCAAAAACGCTGCTATCACTACATCCCATGTCCGTTATGTTTTTTGAATGCGGGAGGTAAATGCATGAAGTGCATCAATAGTGGATTTGCCTTTCTGTCAGGCAAACTGATTACTATGAATGGGTTTATTCGGTAGAATTTCCTCCCTCATACAAAAATCGACTTACCTTTCTAATTTAGTCTCTTCCCGGCTTTAGTATAAAGATCACTTTGACCTTTTTCCATGCCATAGGGGTATATCCCATAGCTATGCACGCCCTAAATATGTTACACATTGGGCCCATCAGAACACTTGAACCTTCTTGAATCAACACCGGGAATATAACGTCTTCCTCAGCGGCATTGAAGGTGTCGAAGTGCCGAACGACCCATATAATTTTTGATTGTGTTACTATCCGGCTTGCCATCCTCCAGTCATCCCCATCGGCCCTATGTCCTGGTCTTTCAGAGGGGTTTGTCATAACAGCCCCTCCCTCCAACTGGTACCCAGCTTCGGAACCAGAGAAGTGCACCTGCATGAGGTGTTCGAGGATTTTGCTAGCCATTTATGTCAAGTCTCCTGTTGGCAAAATCAATGCCCTCAATTGAAATGTAGCGTTTTTCTTTTCAGTTCTCTGGAATTCCGCAGTATCAGATATATTTTTGATAGCCTGCCAATTTCACCTCCATGAGTTTCTTTTAGGCGATTGCATTTCGTTAGTACACCTTGCTATACTAACCTTAGACACATCCCATTTGCCAGTTTCTCTGGCTCTATTAAATAGTCTTCTAGTTTATTTTTTTAGGACCTAAAGTTTTTCACCACCAAGAATCATGCTTGTCTTGCGATCTAATATGAAGAGGACAGTTATCCTCATAATATTTATATATGCCCTGGTGGAAAAATCTTCCTGTATTTTTTCCGTGGCCTTTCTGCAATCACGTTTGCAGATAAATGCAAATAAATCTTCCTTCTTTAATCTGCAAAACTTCCCAATTTCTCTGCTAATTTGGTCTCA
>CAKNWW010267729.1:0-10771 GCA_932074435.1 Andricus kollari
AAAAAAAAAAATCACGTCTTTTCATCAAAAAATGGTCAAAATGTGCATTTGTTTATAAAAATTGTTTAAATAATTGACAATCATTAGCTATTCTTAACTTATTGTAAGCGCACATCATTATCTATGATACTTTATACAAAAGATATGGGTTAAAATTAGCTAATGATTGCGAATCACGAAAAAATGACTTTTTTACACGCCTAGTCAGGAAAAATAAGGGTAGGTCAAGGCACCATCAATTAAAATATAATAATACGTTCATCTCCGAAGCGCCAACAGCAAGAAAGCAGGACGGGAGTATGCAACGAAGTCAGCACGCCGCACCGGTCCCGCGCATGGCATAGCGTCACTTCCGGACGACCATGTTACACCGATGAGGTGGGGGGTGCAACAACTGGCAGCCATGTTTCGCAGTACACACCATACCTCAGCGACACCTTCCATCGCCGGCACCCAAAACATGGCGTCATTACCAGACGGCCATGTTTCCACGACCAATTAGAGTGGTGCCACCACTAGTTGCCAGGTTTCAACTGCGATACGATCACAGAGCGCCACTACCAGACGGTCGTGCTCCACCGTTGGGGGGGGGGGGGGGGGGGCGCCGTAACTGGCAGCCATGTTTCGCAGTCTATGCTACAACTCAACGCCACGGCCGGCGGCGAGTGTCGGTACTGAGAAGATCACCGAGCCACAGGACAAGCCAGCCCTGCAACCTCATACCGTTATGCTTCGCTCGTAGTGTCGAAGGCAGTACGTAACCGAGTCAACCAGCCCTGCAGTGGGACTCCGATGCTGTTTCGAAGTCAAAAATCGAACGAACCTCTTTTTCCAGCTCCACACGTTAGAAAAAGAGGTCCGTTCGATTTTCGACTTTCGACACGGTATCGGAGTCCCACTGCTGCATTACGGCATGGATGGACGACCCCACGCTGCTGTGGTTCAGTAAACGGCCATATTCGAGTTAAAACGTGAGGACCAATGGGCAGCGCGCAGCAGAAGTACAAAGGCACCCATTGGCCGAAATCGACAGGCCAGCCATCTTCACTCCAACCGACCAATCGAGAGGCACGACACGAGGGCTCGAGAAGGAAGGAAGCGAAGAGGAACGGGGGACCTGTCACTTACGTTTTCTGACTTGGCGGCGGTGCATCCGCGAGGACCGAAACCTCAAGGAAGGAATTTTGAAAGGACGTAGAGACCGTTTAAAGGATAAAAATGGAAGGACACAAGGCCACCTACGCTAGGTGGTTGCAAGGTTAGTGGCCTTTGTAGTTTTTTCGCCTATTCAGTGTTTGCTTCTCTCGACCTCGCGCGGTGTGACCGTTGGAACCACGTGCGCGGGTTAAAGTGCAGTGTTGACGCAGACTCTCGCGACACCCGGGAGTGAGGCACGCCCGACTCAAAGCCGGACTATAGATAGTTGAGGCGGACGTTCCTCAAAGGACCTGTGGATGTGGGCACGCGCAAGGCACGTCAGGCGACGTGGTGCAAGTGCGGGCGTCTCGGTCGGCCATTTTGTGGCCGAAAAAGTGCTCTGGTGATTTTTCGATCATTTCTGATGTCCCCGATTACTTAAACATGGTGTTTAGTTTCATTCTTTTGTTTTAAAAGTAAATATTCGATATTTTTAATTAAGTCATTTTATAAAACGAAGGAATTATTATCGTCACTATCGGGCATAATTTGTCTCACTCCACCGATCTCACCTCTCTTCTCGTGGATCCTAGCGCCTGTAATAATAAAAATTCAACGAGCCTCGTGGGTTGTTCGTGAGTCGAAAGAGTGCGACTCACGAACTCGGAAAAATCCGGTAGTTGTGTCGCAGCCACAGGTAAGTGGCAGCCTAAAAGTTTTACTATAAACAAATGAAACTAGGTTTTCCAATCCTGGGCCATCCCCGGCCAGGACACGTGATTAGCCGTGGTGCACACGGATAAAGTTGGAAAACTCTGTTGCAAATGGCGCCCAACATAGAGGGCCGTCACAGGTTGACGAAAACGGAGTGAGAGAAAGAAGGGGAAGGAAGGTGACGATAAGCAGTCGGAAGTGATCGACAAATTGAAAATTAGTCCTGCCTGTTTACTATGATTATGAATAGTTTTTGCTCCTTTCATATACGCTTGGCTCTCGCTTTTGGATTTAAGTTCCACCCCCTCTTAACCTAGAAAAATAATTGCTGTTCTGCGCAAATAAACTAAGTGATAGATATTTGCGCGGAATATTTTGAACCAGGACTACCTCGGTTTGGGACTCAAAGGAAAATTAAATAGAAACTTATTTTTTTCTCGAAAAATAATTTTCTCGTGCAATAATTCTTCCAGAATAGAAGAATTATACTGGTATTTTGGAGATTTTTCTTGTTTTTGTTTTTTTCTCTAGGTAGATTTTGAAAATTTTTGGATACGGCCAAAATTTTGCAACGCTTTCTGGAGTAAAGTTACGGGAGATTTAAGGACATTTTCATTGTTTCCTTTTGCTTTCCGAATTTTCTTTTTTTTTTCAGGAATATTTTTTTTTTCTCTGATCTGAGGAGAGATTTCGCGAATTTTCAGGAGCAAGGAGGAACGTGAACCGGGGTTTGAACAATTTTCACAAGATTTGGAGTTTTCCAGGAATTTGGGTAATTTTCGGTAGTCCGAAAATAAAGTAAAGGGAAAGCGTCACCAGTTTTGAGTTTTTTTTTCGGCAGCGTTGTTTTTCTTTGACGTGGTTTAAATTGAAAAGAGTAGTATAATGGATTCGTACGACGGTATGGAGGGGGAACCAAGACAACGCGATATACGGGAAGACCCCGGTTTACCGGAAAGTTCGGCAAATAGCGAAACGCAGTCCGTAACCGGAGCCGCGTCAGAAGGGATGATCGAGGGTCAAGATGGGCAATCTAGGGCCAGTCTAGGCGCGATAAGAGCACAGTTGCCAAGTTGCGCAAACGACCTCAAGGGAGAGGTTCTTAGGCCAATCCTCAGAGGGTTGAGGCTTAACACGAGTGGGGTAGACGAGGTTTTGCGGGAGCGATTGGGGCATTACTTCGCCCGTCAGGGGGGTGACCAGGCGGTACCCTGGTACCCAGAGGACGACGACCCCCATGAGTTCGTACCAAGGGATGAGGGGACCGGCGCGAATATAACGGGTGCCCCAGAGGGTACTAGGCAGCAGATCGGGTTTCACCAACCCTTCACGATGCTGGAGACGACCCCCCATGGGCACCGACATTGGCCAGCGATGGGGGGAGACCAGGGCTTGAGGGGTGCGCTATCACCAACCTACATCCCACCCCCCAGCAGAGACATGTGGACATGTTTCGCGAAAGTCAATACTAGGCCACGCGGAACAATGACTAGGGCCAGCGCGACAGACGAGCGAATAGACATGTCCCTACATTTAGCTCATTTAGTTTCCAAGGGAAGCGCGGTACCTCAGCAGTACCAAGGGGAAATTAGGAGGTCGGAGAGCCCCAGAAGGGCTCAAGACTGGCCGAGACAGAACCGGGATTACCAAGCCTCGGTACCACTAAGCCGTGGTGTGACGACACCCTGGGCAAGTGGGCCAAACGGTCAGACGGCACACTACCCAGCGACAGTAAGTGCCCTAACGTGTGCTCCCCTGGTAACTACTTCGCAACCGATTTTCACGACCGTGGTAATAAGGGGCACGTGCCCGAGTAATGACTGGTACAGCAGGAATCGAGTAGCCCCGCTTGAGATAGAGACACCGCATTACGAGACTGAAAACTGGGGCCGGACCGCAGAAACAGAGGGTTACCGGTACCCAGAGTATTACCCGGAGCCTCACCCAAGAGAGCTCGCTCCAAATGACCACCGCGTACACAGGCTATGGGAAAGTCATGCGCCCCGAACGGATCGGACCACCCCTCGCTACCCACCTTCGAGCCTCTTCCCCCAAACGAACCCGACCTTAGGAAGGGGGGAAGCGTTCGAACAAGAACGGTTGGAGCGAACTAGGGGCAGAAGCGAAAAGTGTGATAGGTACGGGCCACCAGAATTTTTAGAGCCAAGTCAGATAAAACACAGGTCGTACGACACAGGGTATGGAGGGCATGAACCCGCGCGGCGATACCAAGGCGCGAGTTTTAGTCATACCCGGGACATTAGAACGCATTATATCCCAACAACGGGGCAGGGCCAAGAAGGGCCATATTGGGAGCCATGGCGACAGAATAGAGAGCAGAGTCGCGGGTATGCTAAGGGATGGGGGCGAGGCCCCACGCGACCCCTTAGCAAACCAAGGGACGTGACAAGAATCGTGGAAGGGTGGAAGGTCAGTTTTAACGGACAAAAGGGCTCAAGTGTGGACAACTTCTTGTGGAGGGTCGAAGAGGGCAGAGCAGCCTCTTTCCTCATAGACGAGGAGTTGTTAGTTGCGATGCCCTTCCTCTTAAAGGATATTGCGTGGCACTGGTTCCGTCAGAACAGATTGCGATGGAACACGTGGGACCAGTGCAAGCGGCATTTTTAAGCCCGCTTTGGGGACGCTTTCTACCAAGAAAGGTTGGAAGAGCAGATCCTCTCACGCAGGCAGGGCCAAGAGGAACCGGTAGCAGACTACCTGACCTGTATGTACGAGCTCTACCAGCTCTCGATCAGGCCAATGGATCTCGAAGTCCAAATGAATAAGGTGTACGCGAATCTCAGGTCCGATTTTAGGAGGGCCATCAGACGTTACGAATTTTCAGACTACAACGGGCTGGCGGTCCTAGCGGCGGAATACGAGCGCGTGATATCCACGATAGGTGAGGATATAGACCCTCCATCTCCCGAGAAGCCCCTTATTTCACAATATGCGTATAAAGGGAAAAGGACACAGCCCAAAAAGAGTAGTTCTGTGGCCGCTATCACCCCGACTTCAGTCGATAGCGATACTTCACAGAACACATCCGAGTTGGCACAACTGATTAAAACGCTTATCGCAGCTATAGGAGTCGAGAAGCGTGGAACAGGTGTCAACTCGGCTAAGGACGAACCGACGAGCAAGTCCACGACCGACGGGGCCAAGAGGCCTAATACTAGAGGCCCCCGGTACCAGAAGGGCTCGGAACTCACTTCGGAAGGGAGGGCAACACCCACGGTGAAATCAGGTACAGGGGCTGCCACCCCCAGAAAACAAGGGAATGATTCCGAAGTGGAGTGCTGGAACTGCCGGCAGAAAGGTCACTTCCAGATCGGCTGTACGAAAAACCGACGGCGTGATCATTGTCGTCAGTGCGGCAAGGAGGCAGTGACCACGAAAGAGTGCGAACTGTCCGGGAAACGGAAGAAGGGAGAAGGCGTAGGGGTCAACTCTTTTTCCTCTAGTCCCGGACCGACCCCACAGGACGACAGGCACGAATCAAAACGGATCAGGCCCGAGCCGACGGACCCGGCAATAGTGGGGATAGCCCACGAGGCGAACTCCACTCCCATAGATACTCCGTCGCCATTGACAGTGAAGATCCCGCCAATCTAAACAATGGAAACGGAAGACACCATCGTTCTCAGTAAAAGAATAAGGGTGCGCGAAAAACAGAACTCCTGGCTAGAGAATCAGGTGATACTGGCCCTGCTAAAGGCGAATGAGCCACCAGCGGTATCACCGGATGAAGGCCCTTCGTTACCGCTACGATTAGAGGTGAAGGAGCCCCCAAGGGAGGACAAAGGGCTTACCTTGCAGGTCTTTACGACTGCCCGAATTGGTAACACCCCTAAAGTCCTCGCCTTGATTGATGGAGGGGCATCTCGAACAGTAATGGGAGATATTGGCTTGGTTATAGCAGAGCGATACAAGGCAACATTGCACACGACACCAAACCAAGCGGTTATGACTGCTGACGGTACTGTCAGTCAAGTTCAGGCCACATGTTATCTCCCTATCGAAATCGATCCTGTTTCGCGAATGATGAGGATCCATATTGTCCCGAGCATGCACGGCGTCCCGGAAGGCGATATAAATGGAGCAAAAATGTAGAGAAAAACTGTGAATGTGGCGTTATTCTACATGGAAAAAACAAACAGAATCGACCCCTCAGACCTCCTAATTAGGTCATTTATTCGTTTTGCAGTAATTTGAAGTTTTTCAATTACAGTAATTTAATCGAAAATCTACATTTTTATTTCTTTCAAGTTCAAATGCTACCAAGTATTATTTACAATAATGGGATACATGTTTTCGATGTATTTTTTGCCGTAGAAAACGATGGTGTTATTAGTTTTACTCTACCAGCCATCTAGAAAGCACTAATGGCGTTTTTGTCGCGAATTTTTTGGAAAAAGCTGTATTTTTAGGATAATTTTATCAACTAGCGCATTCTAGATGATTTCTAGATAAAACTAATAGCACCATTGTATTCTACGAGAAAAAATACATCAAATAAATCATCCTTCCTATTTGTTGAAATTCAAAAAAGCTGTAGTTGCATTTTCTTCATCACATCTTTAAACGAACTATGTTATTTATTCAATTATTTGATTATCATAGAAATATATTTTCTGTTTTTGTGAATAATAATTTGTTCATATAATATTGTTAAATATTTAAAAATATATGCTATTGTTGCATAATAATATGTGTATATCATACCTAATCAATTGAATACATACTGTGATATTAAATAATTATTGTTTTTTATGTTTCACATATTTCCTTGCTCCTACTCGCTTATGTGTATATACAATTTATATTATTCATACACACTCATGTACATATTTATTCAAAGTAGAAGTAGAAGTAGAAGTATATGTTTTTGGTGTATTTTTTCTCGTAGAAGACGATAATATTATTGGTTTCATTATAAAGATTGACTTGAAAGCGCTAGAAGCGTATTTTGTAGTGTATCGTAAGAAGAAAAGCCGTGTTTTTGATGATTTTTCGCCTCTAGCGTATTTTAGGTAATTCCAACGTTGAAACAAATAACACTATCATGTTCTACGAGAAAATATACATGGAAAACATGTGTCATACTTTTGAAAATAACGTTTGGTTGTACTTGAACTTGATGAAAATAAAAATGCTGTGCCTATGCGTTACGCTGCCGGTGCGGCCGGTTGGCGAAAAAATCACTTTGTCATCAAACTTTTAAAGGGTACTTAAAAATTATATTCAGTATCATGATACAGGTTTTTGATGTATTTTTCTCGTAGAATACAATGGTGCTATTAGTTTTATCTAGAAATCATCTAGAATGCGCTAGTTGATCAAATTATCCTAAAAATACAGCTTTTTCCAAAAAATTCGCGACAAAAACGCCATCAGCGCTTTCTAGATGGCTGGTAGAGTAAAACTAATAACACCATCGTTTTGTACGGAAAAAATATCTCGAAAACATGTATTCCATTATTGTAAATAATACTTCGTAGCATTTGAACTTGAAAGAAATAAAAATGTAGATTTTCGATTAAATTACTGTAATTGAAAAACTTCAAATTACTGCAAAACGAATAAACGATCTAATTAGGAGGTCTGAGGGGTCGATTCTGTTTGGTTTTTCCATGTAGAATAACGCTACATTCACAGTTTTTCTCTACATTTTTGCTCTATTTATATCGCCTTCAGGGACGCCGTGCATGGGAGAACAAGTTTTCTTGGGTATGGATTTCATCCACACATTCGGAATAGTGCACGATGGCAGTAAACGAGCTTGGTACATGGCGGACTATCCAGAATTAGTCCACCACTGTACCGAAGAGGGTATTGAGCTGGAAGTGGAGAGGAGGGACGAAAATCCGACAACGTTAGTTCAGTGTTGCGGCCTCAGAGAAATAACAGCTGAGGAGCGACAAGAACTGGACACGTTAGTTGCCGGGGTAATTAAGCCCCCTCCTGAGGTACTTCCAGCAACAGATCGCATCACTCATAGCATAGACGTCGGGGTCCACCCACCGATAAAACAGAGGTATTATCGAGTGTCCCCAAAGGTCCTGAAAAATATGCAAGATGAAGTGACTCGAATGTTAGCCGAGGGTATAGTTGAGCCGTCGAAAAGCGGATGGTCCAGTCCCGCAGTAATGGCTCGGAAGGCCGACGGGACGTATAGATTTTGCGTGGATTACCGTAGGCTCAACAAAGTGGCTAAACAGGATGCGTATCCGTTGCCAAAAATGGTTATGATCCTCGAGCAAATCCGCGCCGCAAAGTACATAACGACCCTAGATTTGAAGTGGGGGTACCACCAGATACCGATTGCCGAAGACAGTAGGGAATACACAGCGTTTACAGTCCCTGGAATGGGGCTCTTTCAGTTCACAAGGATGCCTTTTGGACTGTCAGGAGCCCCTGCGACATTCCAGCGGCTGGTAGACTCCCTCAGAGGGCCGGACATGAAACCTAACGTCTATGCGTATCTCGACGACATAGTCATCGTCAATGAGACGTTCAAGGGTCACCAGGAATGGGTAGTGCGAGTAATAGACTGCTTACAGAGTGCCGGACTAATGATTAACCCAAAGAATTGTGCATTCGGGAGACTAACCGTACGTTATTTTGGATTCCTAGTGAATCAAAGGGGTTTGAAAGTCGATCCGGACAAGTTGGAGCCTCTTTTCTCCTACCCAGCCCTAAGGACAATAAAGCAACTAAGACGGTTCTTGGGGATGGCTTCGTGGTATCGTCGCTTTATACCGGACTTTGCGACCGACGCGGAACTACTGAATAGACTGCTTAGGACGAGCGTCCCATGGGAATGGGGAACCGAACAGGAAAGCGCGTTCGCTAAGCTTAAACAACAGATAGCTACGGCACCGATTTTGACATATCCCGACTTTGAAGTCCCGTTCGTACTCCAGACCGACGCGATCGACTTCGGCCTCGGGGCAGTCTTGACGCAGATGCAAGACGGCGTTGAGAGGGTGATCGCTTTCGCCAGTAGAACGATGTTGGACGCGGAAAGAAAGTATTCGGTCACAGAAAAGGAGTGTCTAGCGGTGATTTGGTCGGTTAGAAAATTCCGTCACTACCTGGAAGGGTTTCATTTCACAGTAATCACCGACCACAGTTCGTCGCGATGGTTACTAATCTCCACAATCCAACTGGTCGGTTGGCGCGATGGGCACTTGACCTCCTCGAATACCACTCCGAGGTCGCACACCGGAAAGGAGCTTTGCACCACGTGCCTGACGCCCTTTCTCGGATGTATGAGGAGGAAGTAGCAATCCCCATAGCTGCCATGGAGCCGGTGGAGGACGGGTGGTACTGTAAACGACTGCGCGAGGTGGAGGAAACCCCTAGAAAATTCCATGGGTGGAAGATCGTGGACGGAATGTTATATCGGCATCGTCCAAATCCGTTAATAGACCCGGTAATCGAAGACCTAGAGGCATGGAAGTTGGTTGTACCAGCCGAGAGAAGACAAGAAGTCTTTGACGAGGTGTATAACGATCCACAAGCCGCACACATGGGTATCGACAAGACTTACCGGAGAGCCTTGGTCCAGTATTACTGGCCAGGCATGTATCGCGACATTTCTCTATGGGTACGTTCGTGCGACACCTGTCAGCGAATCAAGGCTGACCAGAGACCTGCAGCGGGCCTAATGGGTCGCAGGGTAGTACAGCAGCCTTGGACCGTAGTTCGGGCATAATTTCTCTCACTCAACCGGTCTCACCCCTCTTCTCGTGCATCTTAACGAGCTAGTGATCCGACCTAGTGGTTGCGACAGGACCGGCGCCAACGGGGCTCTGGTAGGGAAACCAACCTGGAGCCTGTAATAATAAAAATTCAACGAGCCTCGTGGGTTGTTCGTGAGCCGAAAGAGTGCGACTCACGAACTCGGAAAAATCCGGTAGTTGTGTCGCAGCCGCAGGTAAGTGGCAGCCTAAAAGTTTTACTATAAACAAATGTAACTGGGTATTCCAATCCTGGGCCATCCCCGGCCAGGACACGTGATTAGCCGTGGTGCACACGGATAAAGTTGGAAAACTCTGTTGCAATATATATATATATATATCTTCCTGGTACTTATTGAAAAATAAGGTTGCTAACGGGATGTACATATTATTTAAAATTTTATCCTGGTACTTATCTAAAAATAAGGTTGTCATATAGGATGTACATAATTTTTGAATTGAAAAAATCACCCAGATGCTTATCAAATATAAGTTGTATACCCTCGTTGCCTATAACCAAAGGTCTTCTGAGGAAGATGTCTTATATAAAATATGTGCATAATTGTTTTTTATATACCAATGAGTACCTTTGTAATAATGTTATGCTGAATTTATTCTTAATTTTTTATTAATTATATCTTTTTATTTTCAGATTATTTTTTATATCTTGTTTTTTGTGTTTATTTCTGAAAGATCGATAGTGATTTTTGAACGATTTCTTATAGTTTGGCTTTTCCTTCAGATCTGTAACAATTCTTGTAACATGTGCGTATTAGGATGTTTGGGTTATTTCGTTGGGTTTCCTTGAAAATATATATGTATATATGGGGCATTACTTCTCAAGTGTACCCACTCAAAAAGTCGAAGTTGTCCCATCTAAGTTAAACTCAGGCAAAGTGTTGTGCTATTGGATAGTACTTTATGGGGAAGAAGTTTGTCATTCGGATAAGTATTGACCGAGGGGGAGGGGGTGAAAGTTTTGGGATTTTCGTGGATATCGTCTATTTCGGCGATTTTTACCTCTTCTAAATGCGATTAAAAAAATTTTGTCTACTACAGTTCCGATAGGGGTTTCACGCTCTTTCGATTGGTCATACGCATTTTTTCAAAAAATAAATATTTTACCTTCAAAAATGAATATCAAAAATAAATTTGACTTTTTTTTCGAAGTGAGA
>CAKNWW010267750.1:0-14233 GCA_932074435.1 Andricus kollari
TTTTTGCTCAGTTTTTTATCAAGTGTTATTGGAGCTAGTTTTCAAGTATAGAATGCTCGGATAGTTGGAAATGTCAGTCGTCAGGAAGGTAGCACATGGTACTGCAACTGCATACGACTTTATGGAGAAAATTTCTGAAATGTAAAGGTAAGTGATAAAGGTCTGACTAATAATACAAATCAAGTATAAAATCTATTTTCTCAGTCATGTCCCATTCTTTTGTCGATTGACGCCCTTTCAGTATCACGAAATACAATCAACTGTGCGAAATTTGTGATTAGTGGCACTCAAACCTCGAATTTCGGAAAGTTGCTTGTATTTCGTGACACTGAAAGGTCGTAAATCGACAAAAGAATAGAATATGACTGAGAAAATATATTTTACACTTGAGAAATATTATTATTTGTACATTTGTGAATTTTTCGTTCATAATATTTTCTCGAAAAAGTTGACTGTATTCCCATGACGGCATGTCAAAATACTCAATTCAAGGGCAGAGGACAATTCCGCACTGAATACCTGAGGCAGGTTCCCCCACTACACGGCTTCCCCTCATTCAACCGAGCTGCTGTCGTCGATCCTAGTCAGCGGGAGTCCTTTGTACATAATGAGCACTATAATGCCGAATATAACATTTTTTTAATTTAGCACTTGGTAATTTACAAATCAAATATTCGAAATCTACGAATTATACAATATTTGACATAATTTGGGAAACTTCGGAATCTAAAATTTGGCCAGATTTGAAAACTTAATAACTTACATCATGAATATGGTTTATTTATCAAACAATCGCATTTCTCAAAATTATCCTTGAAATAATTTTGGATGAAATAAAAAAACGAGTTTTAAAATTACTTGTGGAAAGCAATTCATGACCGATTTCGGATTTATTTGTTTGAAAAAATTAAGAATTTAGTTTCGAAGAGATTCATGCGGCCCGATTTTTAAATATTTGTTTGTTTAAACATTTATGACAATGCAAATAGCGAAAAATAGTCGATTTTTTCGTTTTTATTTTATTTCCGTGAACAATTTTTTCCTACTTATTAGTTGGGAACAAATGTCTCACTGAAAGTTCTTTCAACTCTAAAGTTCCCTCGATACTTTTCTTTGCCGAAACTAAAAAAACGTACTTATCGACCGGTCTCAATTTGCAATTAATTATTATTAAACAATAGGCCATTTTGATTGTTTTTTTTTTTCATTTTGTAGGCATTCTTAGGGTACACTGCGTGCGTATACCAAATTCTAAACAGTTTCAATACTATTTAGCTGAGTTTTACGATTTATGTTTTAAACAATAATTGAATTTGGGGAAATTTTTTTTCACTTTTTAAGTTTTACTATTAAAAATATTTATCGGACAACAAAACTGCAGATATAAAAAAGTTCCCTCTTGCCCTTTTCTATATGACCATATTTTAAATATTTTATTTTTTTGAACTTTAAAATTGGGATATCACGATACACGTGGACAATACTTTTTCCGCGTTTTCGAGCGCGCGACCCATTCTTTGATCCGAACCCTCAATTGCATTTTTATCCAAGAAAGATGAAATTTCTTCTAAAACAGTTGAATTATCCAGATAATAATTAAATTTTCAACAAGATAGTTGAATTTACATCATACCAGAATGAATTCTCAAAGAAAAGGATGAATTTTCAACGAAAATAAAAAAGTTAAACTTTCAGTTGAAAAATTAATTTATATTAAAATGATCAAATTTTCAAGCGAAAAGATGAATATTCAACGAAAATTATAATAGAATTATAATAGTTGATATTGTAACAAAAAAAGATTTTAATTTTAATAAAAAACATTTGAATTCAACAAAAAACAATAAATTTTCAACCAAGAAGTTGAATCCTTAACCGAAAATACGAATTTTCAACTTCAAAGTTGACTTTTTAACCAAGAAGGATACTTTCTAACAAAATAGTTTAATTTTCAACAAGCTAGATTACTTTTAAACCAAATAGTTTAGTTTTAAGACAGAAACATGAATTTTTAACTAAGAGGATTAATTATTAAGCGAAAAAGATAAAGTTTTAATCAAATACATACATTTTTAACCAAAGAGTTGAATTTTAACATATTTTCAATTGTTTCGCATATGCTGAAAAATCATGTATCTTATGCGAATTTTATATTTATTAATTTTATATTGTATATATATATATATATATTATTTTTTAATATATTTGTCATCCCCTGCGCATCCAGCCCAGCGATGCTGAACATAGGAAAAAATTGTCCACTGAAATAAAATAAAAACGAAAAAATCGATTATTTTTCGCTATTTGCATTGCCATAAATGTTTAAACAAACAAATATTAAAAAATCGGACCACATGAATCTCTTCGACACTAAATGCTTAATTTTTTCAAAAAAATAAATCAAAAATCGGTCAAGTATTGCCTTCCACAAGTTGTTTTGAAACTCGTTTTTTTATTTCATCCAAAATTATTTCAAGGATAATTTAGAGAAATGCGGTTGTTTGAGAAATAAACCATATTCATGATGTTAGTTAATAAGTTTTCAAATCTGGCCAAATTTTAGATTCCGAAGTTTCCCAAATTATGTTAAATATTGTACCTATGAATGAAAGCTACTGCAGTGGATTTGAGTAAAATACTCAAAAAATTTCCATAACATTTCCTATACACTTGAATATTCTTTGATTTTAAACTTTTTAAGTCAAATATCATATCGTTGGAATCGTTATAATTCGTAGATTTCGAATATTTTATTCGTAAATTACCAAGGGCTAAATTTAACAAATGTTATATTCGGCATTTTAGTGCTCATTATGTACAAAGGACTCCCGCTGACTAGGATCGACGTCAGCAGCTCTGTTGAGTGAGGGGAAGCCGTGTAGTGGGGTAACCTCCCTCAGGTACCCAGTGCGGAATTGATCATCGGCCCAATTCAAAGCTTCCCTCTCTTCGGGCTTCTTTTTTTAAATTGGTCACCCACTGATGCGGGCGTGGCTGTAAAGCCCGTACAGGGACCATGGTAGGAGATGACGAAAATGCGCAAATTATAATAAGCGTGTATAGGGGATATAGAATAGCTGAACTTTAGAATAAACGAAGTGTAGAATAAAAGGAAATTGACGGTATTTTGTTAAAAAGGTATCGTTATTGGTCAAAAATTAAACTGTCTTTGTAAAAAATTCGTCTTTTTGCCTTGAAGATTCAACTCTTTGGTTAAAAATACAACGCGTTTTAGTTGACATTTAATCTTTTTTGTTTGAAGATTCGACCATTTGGTTGAAATTTCATCATTGTAGGTTGAAAATTCAACTTTTTCGTTGAAAATTCATCTCTTTTGGTGGAAAATTAATCTTTTTGATTGAACATTTAACTACTTCGTTGAAAATGCCATATATTTCGATTTTCAATCTTCAGTGTTCCATATTGAATTCAATGTGGTACCTATAAATTAATTTTATTTAAAAGAATTTATTGTCTTATTATTCCCAAATTCCCATATTATCGTGAAAAATCACCCTATTTCCCTAGCTTTTAGAGCATTTTGGGCTGCGAAGTCTGCTGTTGTCACTAAAAGTATTTAAGATAAATTTAGAAACAAAATTCTTTTTGCATACACATTATTGATCTCCAAGGACCTAGGTGTAAGGTTGTTTTTATACCTGAAAGAACAATTTATAACGGTCAGGGAAAATGAAAAATTGATCATGTAAAAGGCAGGGAAATTAGAAATTGGGATTTTGTAGCAACACTGTAATATCAAAAACATTTTTAATGAAAAAAACCTTGTTTTGAAAAAATATTTTAAAACATTATTATTATTATAACATTAGGCCATTTTCCTTTCGGGGTAGGCGTGACTTGCTCGGTTGGAAAATAGTAGTGTTGGGAAAGAGGTATGCATTTTTTTTAGATTGATCTAGAATTTTCGTGTTTTTTATTTAAATAACACGTTCGTTCCGCAGCACTGCCCCGACCCAGGTTGCTGATCAATCTCTCTGGCGATCATCCCAAGTGGAGAGCTTTACGAGGTTGTTATGTGAGGTTCCCCACTCGGGCCCATTAGTATCCAAGGGCTTTTGTTTCAGTCGTCATTCACTCAATTCACATTCTTTTTATAAACTATTTGTCGCCATACTTTTCTGTCCTGAAATACTTCTCTAGCTCCCTTCACGTCCATGCATTTTTTCATGCAAGCTCTTCTGTTTCTATGGCTTCTTATGTCTTTTCGGATTAAGGTCTCATTCACACATTGTAACCATTCATTCCGCGGTGTGCCTCTGGGCATACTGCCATTTACTTTACCTTTACACACTTGTTTCATTAGACGTGCATCTTTCATTCTTTCAACATGTCCGAACCATCTTAACTGATTTCTTTCCCATGTATCAACTATTGTCTCTTTTGAACCACATTCTTTGTGGATTATTTCGTTTTTCACATTGTCATTCAGTGTTTTTCCGCATATTGTGCGCAGACGTTTTATAGCAATCGCGTTAATTTTACTCTTATCCTTTTCTTGACAGGTTCATGTGTCGCTACCCTATAGCACAGTCGGTATGAATATAAAATTATGTATTGTCATTTTAGCTTTTTTTATACATATATTTTTACTTCTTAGAATGGACCCCGCTCTACCGATAACCTTCTGAATCTTGTTTATGCGCCTATCTAACTCCCCATCTATCTTCCCGTCACTAGTGAATAGGCTGCCTAGATATATGTACTTATCAACTTGTTCTAATCTCTCATCATTTAGAACAATGTTGCACATTGTTTTCTCACGTTTTCCTTCAAACACCATGATTTTTGTTTTATTTATGTTAATTTTGAGGCCCATGTTCTTCATGCTTGTATTTAGCTTGCTCAACATTCTTTGTAAGTCTTCGATTGATTCTGCTATAACAACCTTGTCATCTGCGAAAGCTAACCCACGTACCCTCACTGTCTCGAGATCTGGCAAAGTCATCTTATGTAACAGAATTGCACACAAAGTTTTACAACGAGAAAAGTACGTTTTCAAACATCTGTGTGATCGGCTTATTAGAGACAAATATATGTATAACAAAGCAAAAAAGGAGATAAAAAGGAAAGAGACCTCTTTTTTCTGACGCGATAATTGAACTAAAAGAATATAAAACAATAAATCCGTTTAAAAAAAAATTGAAAAATTCTAAAAAACTGGTCTTTAACCCTCGTCGTACAGTTGGGGTTAAGCTAACCCCACGACCTTTTTTGACTTGTTCCTTTCTCGAATGAAGCGCAGATGGCAACAGATATTTAACAGTAACTAACCATCTCATTCCTGATAAAATTTCCTTTCGATTTAAAAAAAAAAAGTGAACATTGACCAATTTCAACAAAAGATACAAACAATCATAGTTGGATGGGGTTTTTGAGGATTGTACGATGAGGGTTAAATCAATTATTTTTAAATTTGAAGGCCTCTTGAAAAGTGAGGCCCAGAGCTGCAGCCTCTTCCGGCCCCTTCTCGGCCTCCTAATCCAGCTCCGAAAGAAATTATACATTTTTTAATACACTAATAAAGAATAAAATACAATTTCTATATATTGAACTTGTGGATTTTTTTATATAATAAATGTTTTTAAATTTCGATTGTTTTTTTTAAGGCTCTTCAGTGTAATCATCCCATTGTTATGTACGAAGTAACGCTCTCAATTCAAAGGTTAGTACATAAGTACGGTGCAACACTTCAGGAACCAGCATGGAGTATTATTTTAGACATAATAGAAGAAGTTATTGCTCATACAGGTTGGTATTTACTATTTCCATCAACATTTTTCAAATGTCTGTGGAAAGGGTAAATTGGAATATTGAAACTAACTAATTGTTTTCAGAATCCAGTAATCAACCTGCAACGAGACAAGTATCTACAAGTTTGCATGAGACATTAAGTAGTATTGAGGAACTTCATGATGTTAACTGCTTTAGTGGTAGTTTACAAAGGTTTTATGATTTGGTTGAAAGATGCTCAGACGCAAGACCTGTAAGTAATTAAATTTTTTCACTTGGAAGTAGTACTTCTTTCATTCATATTTTTATTGGGTTTTCAGTGGTAAACGTAGATATACAGTTTTTTCTTTTTGCTTTTAGGAAGCATCGATTTTAAAACTGATCGATTATAGAGCATCATTCATAAATCCAACTCATCATCAGTGGCAACATAAGCTGGGATTGTTGATGGATCGTTATTACAAAGTAGAAACCAGAACTAATATTAGAGTTAAGGTTCTGGACGTTTTAACCAATGTGATCCAAGTCAATAGGTATTATATTTAATATTATTATAAATATAATGCTAAATATTTTTTCCAAATTAAATTTATGTAATTTGGTCTAGTGTAATCCACTCTTTTGGCTCTTTGAAGGGTCTACTTTAAAATTAAATTAAAACAATAAAACTTTTCTTTCTATGAGACAATTTCGATCAAAATAAAAAAACCTGTTATGCTGCAACAGCACGAAGACCACAAGAAGAACTAAATAGAATACATTCTTTCTTTAGGTCAAGGTACGAAGATGAACTTATAGAAAGGGTAATAGTTCCTCACGTACAGTATATAGAACAAGACTCGGATATTACGATACGAACTGAGGCTGCTCATCTTTTGGTCGATCTTTGTCTCGAGTGCGAAACGAAGAGATGTCTGGAATTATTAGATATATTAGAAAAGGTAAAATAATTTATATTTTAATATTGCAAAATAGAAGATCCGGTACAGAAATTTCGTTTTCTTTCATTTTCGAATAAAAAGGAAAGTTTTGTTTTAATTTAACAAGAACTGAGATTCACTTACAAATCGCTGGGCTGAATATAATATACCATTATATTTCACTCTATATTTTGAAAAATACCTCTAGCTTTAATGTATTCAGATTATCAACAAACCTTTCGCAACGGAGGTATCCGTGACTATGGACACAGATATTAAAGACGTGAAGACAGCTGTTGTTGGCGTTATAAAAATTTTAACAATAAAATTATTTCGCCTGCCATCAAACCATGCTATACGAGCTTATAAGGTATTGGCTAATCACCTAGAACAACACTACAAAGTCCCTATCGTCTTCCAGAATGTTTCTACCATTCGTTACTTGGTAAGTTTCATTCAATTAATATTCTTCAGGGTGGCCAACAAAATCTAAGAAACAATTAATTTCACAAACAGACCATTTTTTAGATTGTAATAATTTTTTCTCGTCTTGCAAATTTTAAAAATCAAGCTTTCGAAGTTGAAAAGTTTGTTATTTTAAGTATTTAAAACTACATTGCACATTAAAACAATTGAGGTGGAACTCTTCTAAATTCGAAGCAATTAATCGTATACGAAGCAATTAATCGTATACGAAGCAAAAAAGAAATTAAAAACCAAATAAATTTTAAATCAGGCATATTCTGCGCTTCAAGTCGCAGAATTTCTCCGCGATGAAATATATTGTTTTTTAGAGGAAATTAGGTGTTAATGAATGCAGCGAGACCATAACATTTTGTCAATTTAAAAGTTAATTAAAGGAAAATGCTAAATTATACAAATCAAATCAACCGATATTTAAATAGGCTAGTCGATATTCTACTAATTTACTTTGGTTATAATCGAACTCAATTATTATCCGAGTTCCTACCCGCGAGTCATTACGTACACGTCACTTTCAATATACACAACAAATATTTAGGTAGTTTTAAAAAGTTATCCCAGATGTAGGATCCGGAAGTTACGACCCCGATCGTTCTCAGAACGATCGATCCCGACGCAAGTGGAGGTGTATATGTTAACCGACTCGTCACTTCTCACAACGCCAGAAGATCGAGTCGAGAAAATTACTTCACTTCACATTATTGTGAAAAATCACGAAAAATGCAAAACACTTGAGACTCATATGATCACTTATTGGAACTGAACACTCACTACTGGAGCATAAATTTTGGCTTCAGAATGTACAATTATTCGCGAGCACGGTACGAATGAGACTTGTGTCTCAATCTGTATTTTTCTCGATCTCTGACAGTGAGGGTCAAAACCAGACCGACAGACAATGGATGGACTCTTGAATCAGTAATCTAATTAATTTAAGCGTGTAGCGTGTTGATCTCGGTCTCAGAAATAGACACGAAAGTCGAAATTGAACAGAAAAAGAGAAAACGGGATGATGTTCAATCGATCGAGCGAGCCACCATATAAACACCGTATTTTTCCTATAAGTGAAGAAAAAAAAGTTTTCCACGAAGTTACGAGTATGTGAGTTTTGAGTAAAGAAGACATTCCTGTAAGATTTATGTAGACTAAACCATTTTTGTGACCAGGAGAATTTTTTTTCATAAAATCGAATCTTAGCATTTTTCTCGGAAACAACGAAAGAAACCAAAAATGTTAAGATAACAGTTTTCATATCTAGAATAGTTCTACAAAAATAGCTCTTGCACTTTTGTAATATCTTGCATAGTTTACGAAAAAAAATCGAAAATCATATTTTCAGGAAAAATTTTTTTTCAAGTTTTTGCTCATGTATAATTTTTTCTCAAATCGGAAAAATACGTGTCGTCTAATTAAAAAAAAAACCTATTTCATCGTTAAGAGATTCTGCAACTTAAAATGTAGAACCTGTCTGATTTGAAATAGATTCGGTCTAAATTGTAATATTTAAAATTAAAATTCAGTAATCTTAAGTTCAAAAGTTCACAAATGCATTTAAAATGTTTTGTCTTTCAAACTGAAAGCCATAAAAAGGTTAGCACTAAGCCAAATGTAATTGAACAATGTTAAATATAATGTTATCAAAAATGAAAATTTCTCGAAATGAGCATTAAAAAAAATTCAATTTAATTTGTAACTTTCCGAATTGAGCAATTGAAAATTAGGAGACTTAAAACTAACATGCTTAAATTCAAGCTTTCAAAACTCTGTTTAATTTACAATATAAACAATTTTGAAATTAAACATTTCAAACTCAAAGCTTCCAGAGTCTACGCGCCACTTCAGAAGCATTTCCTATCACACGGACCGAACCGTATAAGGTGCTATTGGATCCCTAAGATCATTCAGTAATCGAGGCGCTAGACAGGAAAAAGTCGCTTCTGCTTTCGCAGAACGGGAATGAGAGACCAAGAATTTGCTGTCAGATCTCGTAACTAGCGACTTCTTCGTTCGTTTTTCTTCGACAGTTGCAAGAAGATCGCTCAGGTACGCTGGAGTAACCTCGGGTGTGACACCAGACTCTTTAAACGTAACCAATTTTAGAATTAGGCATTGCAATCCGAATGATTTCCATTTTTAAATGTAACAAATTGAACATTTCAAACTCGAAGTCTCAAAGCTTTAAAGATGGATGTGCTTAAAACAAAATTGCATAATTTCATATATCATGTGACATTTAAAGTGATTGGATAGGGTTTTTTAACTAAAAATTACACACATTTCGGCTATTTCCTGTTTTCAAGCCAAACGGCCGCCCTGTTCTCTATTAGTACGTAAGATTGCAAGTTCATGTAATTAAAATAGTGAAATATCAATTCAGTTGTAATATTTTCTCATTAGGGGCCCTTCAAAAAATACATAACGCTTTTAAGGGGGGGGGGGGGGGTCACCTCGAGCCTTATGCCAATGTTAAACTTTCACACACTTATTATAGAAAAAGCGCGAGGTGGGGGGGGGGGTCAAAAAGTTAAGGAAAAAGCTTAATGTATTTTTTGAACGGCCCCTTATCAAACATAGAAAATTATCGATAAAGTAATTTTTTTCTTTACCTTTACCCGCAAATTCTAATTTCAATGGTAACGTAAATAAAAGTAATGCTTTACTTTCGAAAACTGAAGGTATTTTATATTAAACTGCAGTTTAAAGATTAAATTGATTTCCTTACAGATTTTTGAGTGTTTCTTAAAGTTCAGGGCGAACGCTCTCTATCATCTCGGCTTTCCAGACTCCTCCACTGGAACTGTGACACGTTTTAGTCCTTACCTTGCGTTGGAGCACTTATCAAATGACAGAATGAGCACCGGAAGTGGCGGTAGCAGTCCTCCGCCTGCAAGTCCTTCTCCTTTGCAGCACATCTCCTGTCATATTACTCAAATATCCCTGGCACATGCTTGCAGAGCAGTTATCTCCTGCATCAGACAGGAGAAGGATTGGAAAGTCCTGCAGTTAATATTAAAGGAAATGCCTCAGGTGATGCAAAATCGTGTTCTTATTCTCTCGAGACAAAACGATATCCACGAACTGACAAGTGCGCTCTGCTCCATGGTGAGCGATAAAAGTTTGAGATTGCCAGAAAGTCTCAGCAATGTGCCTCTCAAGTTTACTGTTTCGGAATTCAAGACCCATGTTTTTCCAGTCCTTGCCTCATTAGCATCTTACCATGCATATTTACAGCCTAGTTTACAACAAAGACTGATTCAATGTTTGGAAGTTGGTCTAACTGCTAGGTGTGCTAGCCAATGTGTCACCAGTCTCACTACTTGCACTTTGGAGATGCGGGACGCTATGAATAAACTCTTCACAGAAGTTCTGCTTAACTTATCGAAAATTTCGGCCACCGTTCACATAGCTATTCCAATACTCGAATTTCTTTCGACGCTCACAAGGCTGCCAAAGGTTTTTGCGAGTTTCATTGGAGATCAGTACATGTCTGTATTTGCCATACTGTTGCCATACACGAATCCATATAAATATAATCATTACACGGTTTCGCTGGCTCATCACGTGATTGCTGTGTGGTTTCTGAAGTGTCGGCTCCCATTCCGTAGGGACTTTGTTAAATTTATCACGACCGGACTCAAATCCAATGTTTTAGCACCGTTTGAGGAGGGGCATTTGATGAAGTCGGACTTTAATGTTGTAAATGAAGATTCATCCAATCGAAAACGTAGTTCTAGTCTTACAGAGCAAGGCAGCAGAGGGCGAAGGGAGAGGCCGATTTTGTCGAATCGAATGATGGGAGAAAACCGAGCTTTGGATTTAAAACCCCCTATCGACGAAGCGTTGATGGATTTTCACGCAGAGCTCACAGAGACTTGTATTGATCTCATGGCGAGGTACACGTTTTCGACTTACTCGGCTCGACCTAAGCGGTAAGTGAAAATTCCACGTGTTACTTTAGGAGAGACGAGAAATTCCAATGACAATTGAATTAATTAATCAGATAAAAATCCCTAAACATTTCAAAACGTCCAATATTATCAACTTAAGAGTCATTGTCAACATGTTGAGCTTTAGGTTCCAAAAGTTTTCGAAATGTCTATGGATTTACTTCAAAGTAAGTAGGCAAAGAACCAGAAAATGACCAGGAATGCAATTTCCAAACCGCCATTTTTTTGAGAAGTGAAAATAATTTTTAAATATTTCATCTTGAAATCCGAGGTTTAAGCCATAAACAATCTCCGGTCTCGGTGATGCTGATTCAACTTCAATTGCAAGGCCGATGAATATAAACATTGAATCATTGGTCTGTTTAAAAATGAGGAAAGTCCAAAAAGTTGAGAAATACAAGAGAAAAAGATGCGCAACGCACTTTGCGGGTCGCTAAATTTGTAAACGGATACTAATATGTCATCAACATCATATCAAAAAGAACCTAAAGTACTTTTTGTTTTTTTTTACTTGTAAAAGTGACCGAGTGCAGAGCGAATTTAAAAACGAAAAAAATCGCTGGCCCTTACGTATGCTTTTGTATTGTAAAATAGCTTGAACACTGATCCGAAATCTAAAGGAAATATGTCTCGTCTAAATTCGGCTATGCACTAGCAAGTGACTGTGTTCTTTTTGCCTTGTATTTTCGACTTTTTGCGACTAGTAAAAACCTGCACATCCGTTTTTTAATAGAAATTCTTGTAAAAAATCAATTTTTTATTGCAAAATATGAAAGAGAACATTATTTTCATCCAAAAAGTGTACCTAAATTAATCAAAATTTTATTCGACATTATAATACTTTAGGGGAATAGTTTCTCTCGATTTTCTCAGTTCAAGTTAGATTGGACTTCTGTATCTTTTTAGTTTGGGCGCCAGTATGGTAGTCTATAATCCTACGGACATTTTATCACCAAAAACCAACAAATCCTTTGGGCCCTTTTTGAAAAGAGTCGATTTTTATGTTTGATACAAAAAAGTAATTAGAAGAAATATAAAAACATCACAACTTTCACTAAATATGATTTAAAATTATGAATGATACATTTTAGAACTCGAAAAATTTGATATAAAGTATTAAATGCTTGACATTTTTTTCAGATAAATTTTACCAATATGTGAAACTTCAATTTACGATTTTATCGAGGAGCTTATAAACATCAATAATGCAATGTTTAAATTCAATAAGAAAATATTTTATTTATTATCAGCTTCAATGTTTATTTATTATTGTCGCTTTTAATATTATTTTTTATTCAAGTTTAGAAAAAATTCAGCAAATTACGATTAAAATGGTAGTAAAAAATAATGTTTCAAAAAAGTAAGAAGAAGTGTGACGAATAAATTCACCATGATATTTTACAACTCAAATATAATTTACCACGATTGTCAGCGTGGTTTGCTGCATATTTCTCCCTTTTGACAAACTTTCAGCAGAAAAATTATATTGAAAGAAACAATAAAAACATCGCAGCTGGTAATAAAGGTCGTCTACGTTATTAACTATTGTATGACAAAAAATGTTATTGAATTTAAACAGTTTATTATTGATTTTGGAAAGTTCAACAATAAAGTAATAAATTAAAGTTTCAAATATTGATCAATTTTATCTGAAAACTAATTTAATGACCAATTTATTTCAAATCATGCAGAGAGGTCCAAGTTAGGGTGTCAGAATAAATTGTCCATTCAAAATATTCTACAAGCTGTTGAGGTTAACCTTCTAATTGTCAGAATCTGTCAAAACTGACAGATTTTTTTATGCTGTATTTTTCTACTGATTAAATATATTTAGATGTCTATTTTTGTAAAGGATGGTAGAATCCCTGATCTATCGAATGATCTAAACAAAATATAAAAATGTTAGAAAATGACCATATTTTTCATCAATCTTTTTGTAGGTAAACTATTCTTCCAGCAACAACATTTTTTTCTAAATGATCAAACTTGTTGATTTTTACGTAAATTGCTTAAAAATGGTTAAATGTTAAGAGAGCAAAGTTGTTTAGAATTATACTTCCTACAAAAAACGTCTTTTACACTTTTTAAAATGTTGCGTTCCATCGACTGAGTAAAGTTCATCTAAAATTACATTTTTTGATATTTTTATATACATATACAACTTGAAACTTATTGTATGTTAAACGTTGATAAAAATAAAATCATTGTTTTCCATAGAAATTACAGAATTGAAATAAACTATAATTTACTGAAAAATAAGTGATCTTTTAGAGATCCTGTAAAAGACTTTTTGGTCGAAATTTTTATTTTAAACAAATATGTACTCTTTACATTTACCCTTTTTCTTATCAGTTTACGCAAAAATTAAGAAAATTAATTTTTTTAGAAAAAATGTTAATCTTGCTGAAAAAATAGTTTACCTACAAAAAAAGCATTTATAAAAAATATAGTACACATTGTCAACAATACCTCCTAAAAAACAATAATTTTAAAAAGTGGACTTCTTGAGAAAATCCTATTTTAATATTTTCGGAAAAATAGCCGCCATTTTGTCATTTTTTTAAAACGATTATATTTTGTTTAGATCATTTGATAGATCAAAGACTCCTTCATCATTTACAAAAAATTATAACCAAATATCAGATAAATGTGCCAGTCTTCGTCAATGCATGGGTTATCCGCAGATTACGCAGTGTTTTACATATAGTAAGCTATTGTGTTCTTTTTTCTCAACAGAAATGTAATTTTGTATGTGTTTGGACATCGTAGCATGGAATGCAAATGGCTTTGTGATGAGAAAAGTAAATGACTTTAAGGGAAAAGAACATTTTTTGTGGCCGTTCTTGCAAAGTGCTATAATCGAGTAAAATTCTTAAGTTTTTGGTTAGAGTATCAGTCGGCAGAAAAAGTATCGTGGGCGGTGAAAAACACAAAAGATTACGTTAAGCATATGCTTATTATATAAATAAATGTTTTTGTCACATGTAGACGTACGAAAGTTTGTTAAATATTACATAATATTTCTGAAAAGTAGAAAATCCGACGACAGGTGAACCTGTACCTTTGTTGCTTCGATAATCGACACAATTGCCGAACACTGAATTTTGACAGGTATAATAAAGCAGTATTTTT
>CAKNWW010267751.1:0-11886 GCA_932074435.1 Andricus kollari
ATTTAAAAATGGGAAAAGAGTGTGAAGTCTGATATTGAATAGCATTTTCATACCGTAGAATAATATAGATTTTATACAGAGATTAATTAAATAGATTAATTAAATTCCTTTTTTTAGATAAGATCTAAAATGAGATGGATTAAAGGACTAAAGTGGCCTTTAAGTAAGTCAATTTGAAATTGAATAAAGCAGTTTCTCAAATCTAAATAATTCCATATTTCCTTTGATAAAATCGTGTTAAGAGGTTCAGAACGGTTGAAAAGGCACCGAAATTTCTGGAAGTAGATAAGTACACGTAATCGAAAAGGGGATCAAAAGAGGGTTGGCTGAGCTGTGAAGCGTAGGATGAATTCTGGACACGCGACAAGTAGTGGATTTGCAGTTGAGCGATGCTATTTGTTCCCGCTCAATCAAGTTGAAATCCACACCCTTTCTACTCTTTTGTCACCCTACATACCACCCAATTTACGATAACATAATAATATTCTAACATAAATCTTATGGAAACGTTAAAAAATTATTGACCATTATAACAATGCATCCTTCAAGAATTTATAACAAAAGTTTTTTTCTCGTATTCATTAAAATTACTTAAATTTAAATCCCCAGTAATAATTGCAATGTAAGGGTAGCCAAAAAACTGTATTTTTAAAATTTCCTCAGTTTTCCCTGATTGTTTCCTAAATATTTTTATTCATTTGTCCTATCCATTAATGTTTAAAGACCACTTTTTAGATAGAATCTTTTATAAGTGGGATAAAAAAATCTTAAATTGTCTAATTTCTAACCCAAAAAGTTATTAAAAGTGTGCATTAATATAAATGTGCATTAAAATTGTGACTTATTCTTTTAAATTTAAAAGAATTCAAAAGTTTTCAATTTACAAGGCTTCAAAACAATTCAAATTAAATTCTAAAGTATTCAAATGAAGTTGAGAAAATTCAAAATATCAACAACAAAATTCCATTGTTTTCAGTAAAGTTGGAGTGAATTTAGAGGAATTTCAGGAAACAGAAAATAATTTGATGAAATGGATCAAAATTCAAGGTGAGTTAGAAAAAATAAAGTTATTTGAACACACTTCAATAATATGAAAAATTCTTTTAATTCAGTAAGTTCGAAATATGTTTAGAAAAATTGAAGGAAATTTTAAAGAATTTTATTGAATCACTAATAATAATTCAAGTTGAGTTGAGATGAATCAAACAAAAACTAAACAAAAAACTAAAAAAATCATTGAATTAAGCAGAACTGAGTGAATTTAGACAAAATCAACAGAATAAAAGAAATTGATGAAAATGTCAAAGGAATTAATTCGTTGACAGTGTATCACGCATATTGCGTCAAAAAAAATGGCCAAGAGTGCGTTTGACGCAATATGCTTATACTATTTCGATAATCATAAAACTTGGTACACAAAGGCTTTTTTGATTTCGGAATCCGAATATGGTACCAGAATTCCAAAATTCAAAATGGAGGATGCAATATGGCTGATCGAAATTACGCAAAATTAGCGGATTTTCATGAAACTTGGTGTATTAAAGTTTTTTGGGTCTCTGAATCCGAATCTGCCATTAGAATTCCAAAATTCAAAATGGCGGATTCAATATTGCCTAAAGGCCATGATATTACTTATAGGATATGATAGAGGATATGATATGACTTATAGGATTTTTCAAAATGTTTGGTCGCTATATTAATCAGCCATTTCGAAAATTCAAATTTTGATTTTGAATTCGTACTCAGAGACCCAAATAACTGATGTTAAATAGGTAATGAATTGCTTTTATTGTTATCGCATGCATGCAATTATCTGTTAAGACTTGAATATAAACTTTGTTAGAGTAGATTAAGCACATGAAATTTCGTCTCTAATTTTCGATCGACTGGAATTTCTTCCAAAATTAGGTAAGAGCTGAAACTTATACATGAGTTACGAGCAGTAAAGTGAAGTTACTGAATTGTCACCTAATCTGATAAAATTGAGTTCTATATGGAGTTAAAGAAGATAGTTTATTCCCGCAATGTATCCTTGATGTTTACACATATTATACGATTCGAAATTACTGACATTTTAAACTTTAGATTATCAAAATGAATGAATTATGAGTTGTCAGCGAATAGTTTTATTTATTTTAAAAATGTAGAATAAAAGTATTTTATTGGAAAATATATATGTCTTAATAAAGTCTAAGAACTTATGGCAAATCAAAATTGAAAATATAAAATTGCTAATGCATATTAAAACCTATTAAATTCTCAAATATGTGATGTTAAAAGCATCTCAAAATATAACCGAATCAGAATGACTGAGAGTTCAAAAATATTCAACATAATAAACAAGGAGTATCTTGGTTTAAATCCATTTATTTTGTTTTTTAAATGAATTTTAGAATTACAAAAGAATCAAAAAAATTGCACACGAATATAAAAAAATACAAAAGATATAAAAGATTTAAGGCAGGATTCTACATTCGAACGCGCGAAAAAAATGCTATTTTTGTAAATTGTTTTTTAAAACATTAAGAAAGATATTGATGTAGGGTTTGTTATGCCAAATAAATATACTCTTAAAAGACATTGACAATTTTTTTTAAGTTTATTTTATGCGCTCTATATACATTTAAATGGCACTTTCTCGAAACCACGTTTTTTATTGCTTGTTAAAAAAATATCCGAAACTACCTAATCGATTGGTCTGAAGTTTTCACCACATATTTGTACTATTATTTTTTTTGCAAAAAGTAAGCAAAAAAAAAGAGATTTTTGATTTTTTTGTTTCGAATGGCCGCCATTTTATTTTTTTTGCATGAAAATGAAAAAATCTGCTACCACCGGTTGATGTATATGTATAGAATATGTGGTAAAAATTTCAGACCAATCGATTCGGTAGTATCGGAGATTTTTTTAAAAAGCGGTAAAAAACGTGATTTCGAGAAAGTACCATTTAAATGTATACAGAGCGCATGAAATAAACTAAAAAAATTTGTTTAATGTATTTTAAGAATATATTTATTGAGCATAACAAACCCTACATCAATATCTTACTTAATGTTTTAAAAAAAAATTTACAAAAATAGAATTTTTTTCGCCCGTTCGAAAGTAGAATCCTGCCTTAAAATATACAAAATTAGGAGAGTTGAATCTTCAGTTAGTCGAAGAGTAAAAATAGTTAGTACGGCGGCCCACATCCGTTAATAACCCAGTCAAACGCTTCTTAACTTCGCTGATCGAACGAGAAGCCTTAAGTAATTCCATATGCCCAAGGCAGCTCATTTAAAATAATTGTATTCAAATTTCGAGGACTTTTTAAACCCCAATATAAACTGGAAAAGAGGTAAACTGCGTTTCTGACGTCAAAATTTTATAAATGTCAGTTCTATGTATTAGAATTTTATAATTCAAGTAATCTGTTTATAACTCAGA
Source organism: Andricus kollari (assembly GCA_932074435.1). NCBI lineage: Eukaryota > Metazoa > Arthropoda > Insecta > Hymenoptera > Cynipidae > Andricus > Andricus kollari. The sequence continues at coordinate 3,427 of CAKNWW010267751.1, forward strand.
TATGTTTGGTTTTCTGTCTTGCATTATTTGGTCCAGTAAAACAAATTTTACAATTATTCTGCGAATTGCTGTGCAAAATTGTAAAAATGCAAGAGTATAATTTTAAGTAGAAAGATGGGATTTTAGTCAGCCGTATCCAGGGATCAATCTATCTGGAAGGGGCCATGTAACAAGTCGTAATAAAATGTGTTGGACCCCGCTCCCCCCTTCCGCCTACCTTACATAATTTTTTCAAATATTTTCAGCCATGTTTCAATAAATATAATTTATTTACTTATTAGTACAGTCAAATTAGGATTTCTGCTTGAGCAAATTAGAGAAACCGAGATCTTTGTCTTAAAATGTTTGGATGGACGTCCTTTTAAAGCCCTGAAAAGTTCATGGCTGATTCTCTAATTAGTTGTTTGTTATTAACAAAAAACGAGAAATTGCAAAATTTTCTTAACACGTTTTTTTGTAGGGATGGGGTCAACTTTGCACGTAGCAACTTTGCACATGCCCAACTGTGCACATCGATGGCCAGACGGGCAACTGTGCACGTCGTTGGTCAGGCGGTCAACTGTGCACGTGGCAACTGAGCACGTGCCAACTATGCACGTGCACAGTCGTCACTTGGATAACTGTGCACGTTAAAATTTCCACGTGTACAGTTGTCCCAGTACCATCTGTGCACGTCGAAATTTCGACGTGCAGAGATGGGATCCTGTGGACTTCGCCGTGTACAGATGTCACTTTCCTAACTGTGCACCTGCACATTTGTAACTTGCCTAACTGTGCATGTGCAAAGATGTCACTTTTCTAACTTTGCACGTGCACAGATGTCACTTGTCCAACTTTGCACGTGCACAGATATCACTTGTCCAACCGTCCGCGTGCACAGATGTCCTTTGCCCAACTGTGAACCTGCACAGGTGGAACTTGCCCAACTGTACACGTGCACAGATTGAACTTACCTAACTGTGCATTACCTTCACTAACTGTTCAAATTCTTTGGATTTTCTGAATCCCTTGAATCTCTGAATTCCTTGAATTCTCTAAATTCTCTAAATTCCTTGAATTCTCTGAATTCCTTAAATTCTCTATATTCCTTCAATTCCCTGAATTCGTTGAATTCTCTGAATTCCTTCAATTCTCTGTATTCCTTCAATTCTCTGAATACATTGAATTCTCTGAATTCCTTGAATTTCCTGAATTCCTTGAATTCGTATATAATATAATAATTTGGTATGAATATTTTCATAAAAATAATCTTCAAAATATTTTAAAACAAACTTTAAAGAAGTTAGTACGCTGCATTCCACCAGGATTGAATACTTTCAACTGCTTAAAATTTATTATACGCAGATATGAATGACCACCCCTGTATAAACCCTTACGTAAGGACATAAACCTGCACAGTTGGGCAAGGGACATCTGTGCACGTGCACAGTTGGGAAAGTGACATTTGTGCACGTGCACAGTTGGGCAAGTGACATCTGTGCACGTGCACATTTGGACAAGTGGCATCTGTGCACGTTCACACTTGGGAATGTGACATCTGTGCACGTGCTAATTTAGGAAAGTCACATCTGTGCACGTCCAAGTCCACAGGAGTCCATCGGTGCACGTTGAAATTTAGACAAAGTTGTCCGTCACCCTTTTTAGATTGTTACTTTTGATTAAGAGATAGATAAAAAGTGTATAGGACTTTGTTTTTAGAGTATAAAATAAGCTTTAAAATGCGCCTTTAGCGAATATCCTTCGAGAAACAGTTTATGAGGTATGAATTTTGTAATTAATATTGTCCATTCTTTAGTGAATACAAAGCGATGACGAATTTTCGTTGTTGCAACAAAAATCGCGATCGGGTTTTTGCTATTGGATTCTCAAATTGGATAGTTCAAAGTACTAAAAAAATTTTTTTTTGGTTTTCATAATCCAAACATTACAGACGGGTGGGGAAGCACTTTTTTATATTCATATTTTGTGAAAAAAAACCTGTGAAGTTCAATTTCGCTAAAATATTTAAAAGATTGTGCATTTCAGGAAAAAGTATGTTAAAGATTTCAACCAATTTTTTTACATTGTATAAAACAAATCGTTCTGACAACAACAATCTTTTCTATATACTTACAGCTGCAGGCGAAATTCTGTGAAATTGTTTCTAAAATTTATTTAAATAATATTTTTTGCATAGAATATATTGCACGTAGTATTTTATAACAAATAATCATTGAAATTTACCTTCCTGAAAGGTTATAAACAATTTTTTTAGATCTTTGTGGCAACTGTAAGTATGGAACAAAAATGATTTTTTATAACGATTTGTTTTAAACCTTATAAAAAATTTTGTTGGCGAAAACGAGAAATATCAGGAAGAATCGGAATTCCAGAAGTACTCAGAAAAATATTTTTTTTTAATTAAAAAAGACCGCTTTTTTAAAACAATTATATATAGCCAATGAATGTTTGTCCTTGATTCAAAGAAATGTTCCTTGAATCAAAGAATCTTTTTTCTGAGTATGTGTCTTTTAAAAATATCTTATTACTATATGAAATATATTACTGAAACCCGTTCGAAATTGAAATTAAAATGGTATGAAAGCCGATGTAGCTATTTTAATATATGATTATTAATTATATTAGATAGTACTTTAAATTCAAGCATACATTTTAAGTTTATAATTAGGCCATCAAAATCCTAAATAGAATATAGGCGCGCGTGGCGCGCTATTTGCGCTAGTTATTCTTTTAATTACTAGTACAGATCTCCAATTATTTATTATGTTTTACTTTTATGAAGTTCATTTTAGAGAAAAAATTTTGCACACAAGTGCAGAATTTTCCATTTTTTGAAGGGTTATTTTAGTAAATAGTGATACACTAGAGTTTGGATTGTGGCAATTTCAATTAGGGCGTTCCAAGAATTACATCGCAGTGGCGGCTGTGGATTAGTGGAACCGCGGGGGGATGTACCGTGGTCACTCATGCACGACAAAACAGTAGCATTACGATAAAGCGCAGTACCCCAACTGCCTATCTGTAACTGCGTCACGTTACGCAACATTACGACACGGCCCTGATGTTTACGTCTCGGTGAATTTCGATTCAAGCCAAAGTCAGAACCAAACCCGTGCTACAATCGAAAGTCTAGTGTATTTTCTATAATAACTTATATAACATAAACATTTTAAAGAACAATTGCAATCATATAATGAACGCTAATTAAAATGAATTGAAACGAGATTATCGATTTTCTCCAAGCTTTTATTAAATCACTTAACTGTATATTTTTAACAACAATTTATAAGATTGAAATTCTTAACTAAAGGTTTTAGATATTTTTCCTTCCTGTTTAATCTGTCGTCAAATTTAGAGAAGTGTATAACAGTTTTTGTTTTTGTGGAGATTGTTCTTTAGAAAGATGGAAAAAAATCAAAATTAATTTTTGATTTATGGATTGTCTGTAGTAACATTTCCTCGAACCTCCGCCCCAAAGCTGTTACGTGATTTATTGATCGGCCCTACGCAGAAAATGACACACAGTGAATTTCTAGTATAGAACCCATAGTAAATATTTTAAAATAAATCTACGTATGATGCCAACGAAATATTTGTTTTCACCCACCTAAAATATGCCTAAAATTTCCAGGATTTTTTTATCCACATGAAAACTCTTAGAATTCTCGGCACTTCATTTTCAGATACACAAAATCTCAGCCACTCAACATAATGAACACTGCGAGTATATTTCATAAATTTTTAATTAAAAAGCAAGTTCTCCCTTCAGATAAGGCTTTTTTGTGAGATTTACCTTGTGTACGATATTCGGATTAGTGTATCTCTACACGTATACACGTGTATACACAAACACAGTCACTCGATCAAACCCACTAGCAAAGCTAACATTCTCACCCTTGCTCTGTGCACACAACCTTGTGTTTGCTGCCGTAAAGTTCACGCACTTACGTACGTTCGCTCTTAACGGTACTTACACGGGCAAACATTCTTATGTTCACACACAGATATGTGTGGGATTACACAGACTAAAAAATATATATATAGTATAAGAAAAGAGGGATAGTAGGACGATACGTGATGGACTTTCTGCAACCACAGGGTAAGAAGGGAGTTTGTTTTTCGTCGAATTTCCGCTCTCGAGTCTGATTCCCCTCTGGGCCATGTTCGTCCTTCTGAATGTCGGAGGTGTCAAGTTCTACCCAGAAGAAAATAGACGTCGAGATCATTTCAATGAACATCTTTCGCACTCACAGCTAATTTCTTGACCCCTCGGACAAGAAGTTACGGTCTCTCCGGGAGACTATCTTGAAAATCCATTCGACTGCATGCCGAGGGAGGTTTAGAGATAAGTGGAGAAAGAAATTAAGAAGAATTAGAATTAGGTGTTTTCAGAAGGAGAGAAGAATATTTAGTTTGTAGTAATGGAGATTTCAGTTAAATAATAATTTATGGGCTGTTGAGAAAGTTTCGGAAATTTTAAGACCGACGGTAATTTTCGAGATTTCAATTGATTAATGCAACTTCTCTTTCAATATTATGTTTTCATAGTAATTTCACATAAATTGAGTTTTTCACATAGGTATAAGTTTGATTCTTTATAAAAAATGTAGGACTGATTTTCTATAAAAATGCTGGAGGAACACTTTAAATGTAACAGGGTGGCCGCAAAACTTCATTTTCAAAATTACCTGATTTTTCGCTAACTATGGCCAACGGTCATACCACACTGGAAGCACCAGTTCCCGTTAGATCACTGAAGTTAAGCAGTGTTGGGCGCGGTTAGTACTTGGATTGGTGACCGTCTGGATACTACTGCGTTGCTGTTGGCGGTCGTGGGTGTGGTGAGCCCACACTTGTAGTAGTTATTTACTACAAGAAACTATCCACCTAAAAAACACTACCCGAATCGGGTAGTGTCACGCTTACCCCTAGAGGCTCGCCGAAAGGGAAATAGCTTAATGATATACATACCATTTTTAATTTCCATTGCCCATTAATAAACGAAATTTCAATTTTCTAACATTTTTATCATAGAATCTTTTATAAATGCTATAAAACAATTTTAAATTTATTAATTTTAATTTTATTTTTTCAAGGGCTGCACAGCCTAATTTACATGAAAAAAGTGAAAAAGTGACATATTTAAATTTTTTAATTCAAAAAATTCCATTGATTTCAGGAAACTTGGAATCAATTTAGAGGAATTTAAAGGAAATTAAGAGAATTCGATGAAATTCACAAAAATGCAAGAGAATTGAAAACGATTAAAAGATATGAGAGCAATTGAAAATTCCGTGAAATTTTCCTGAATACCCTAAAATATTTAAAATCCTTTGCAAGTTTTTGAAATCCCTTAAAACATTTCAAAGCTTTAGCAAATACATTGGATTTTTAAACAAAACCCTAAAACCTATAAAATCCATAACATATCCTTAAATCTTTCAAATCTTTTAAAATGCATTGAAATATTTTTCATGAAATCCCTCAATTCTTGTACATACATTCTTTAAAATATATTAAAATATTATAAAATCCCGTTAAACTACATGAAATCTGATGATATTTCCTTAAAATCATTAAAATCCTTGGAAATCGTACAAAATCCCTTGGAATCTTTGAAAATATCCCAAAACCTCCAGGTTCTATAAAACTGTTCCATATCCTTAGAAATTCATTGAAAACTTCTAAATATCTTGAAAAGGCCTTGGAATCTTTTAAGAATACACTACAATTTTTGTTATCTTTTCGTATACCTTTAAATGATTAAAATCTAATAAAAATTCCTTTGGAACATTTGAAATACCCTAAAATATTTAGAATCCTGTGAAATAGTTTGAAATTCTTTGAAACTGTTTGATGCTATTACAAATTTCCTGGAATTTAAAAAAAAAACCTAAAACATTTAAAATCCTTTGAAATCCAGTAAAGTGTTTCAAATCTATTAAAAATGTCTTGAAACCTTTTCAAATACCCTAAAGCATTTCAAAATAATTCAGGAAAATTCAGACCTGGCTACAGACCTGAATTCAATAGTGGTTAACCCATGGGTTAATTTTTCGAAAGAAAAGTTACTAAAGTGATATTTTCATTTTAAAAAGTGATTTGAGAAAAAAGAGACCTTGTGGCAGTCCTGATTATTCTTTAGAGTTATTCAAAGTTCTTCTTACGCCTGACTTTTGCCACTTTTTACAAAAACCCTGACTTTTCTCTGATGTTCAGGTTTACTCTGACCTGCGGCCACCTCGAATGTACGATAACGATAGTGGGATGAAATAATATCCAGCGATTTTTCTGTCTAGAGAATTTTTGTTTGTAGGCGGGACACGGCTGATGCTGATGTTTAAGCGTAGGAGTAACACTTGAGAGGAACAAGTATTATATTTAAACTATTTTTTTTCAATGTATTTATTTCCCCTAAGAAATATTCAAACTACTAGCATTGAACATGAATTAAGATTATTTATTTTTATTATTACTTATATTTTTTCCTTTATAATCTTTGCTAAAGTAACAAAACCTAGTTTAGATATACATTTAAGAATAAATATTAGTAAATAAATATCACTAAATTGATGTTAATGTCAATTTTACTATGGTAAAAAAAGGTAGGACACGACGGTTACTGGACACTGCTGAGATCCAACTGTATATAATATAATATTACTCATAATTTACATATTTTTTATTGACTTTATTTAAAATTTGTTTATAGCAGTACAAATTCTTAAATTTGTCAATTTTTTGTTACTAGATGACACTTTTGTAATAAATTTCAGCAATTATAGTAGAGAATAAACTTGTCCCGTGATAAAATGCTACATGATATTAATTTCAAATGAAATTCGTTTATAGCAATTAAGTTACTTATCAAATAATTTATTTACGTACTGTAATTGTAAATAGTGATGCATATCGATCATTTAATTTTTTTTATAAAATCTCGTTAGATTAAATTGAAACCTTGAACACTATGCTCATCACATCGAGACAAACGATCACTCAATCGAGATGATCGTCTCGTCTCGATCGACTTTTTTCATTACAAATTCTTGATCTCCATTAAATTTCAGTTCCATCTAACTATGTTTTAAGCAAATCTCGATTTTGTCCAAAAATGATCGATATGCATCACTAATTGTAAATGTATTGATTTTACGTGACATTCATTTATCACAAAGCAGTTTTCCGGATAAAATTTTTTTTTTTAAACAACATTTTTCTCAGTTTTTTGATCACATAGAATTTTGCAAAAATAAAAAATCGGTTTTCAGGGATCACTGGAGAATTTACTTCAGCTGCAATTAAAAAAAAACATCGAAGTCGGATGAAAATTGTGACCTGTAGACTGATTTGACCGAAAAAGTCCAACTCTGAAACAGTGCGACAATAACAGCCAAATTTCGTTGTCTTTACAATTAAATAGACCTTTTGATTAATTATTTATTGATGTATCCTAGAACCATGAAATAACAAAGAAATAAAATCCAAAAGATCAAGGAAATTGCTCATATGTTTTTCCGCAGTTACACATATTGCGAGGAAATCGAAAGCAACCTATTTGTGTAAAAAAAATCACACCATAAAAAAGCTCCTCCTCTACATATGACACCATAAATGATGTGATCCATCCTATTACAAATAACCGATCCGAAAATAGCAATCTCTGGAATTCTGCTCCCTTTGGTGATTGGTCACGTTTGAATGTACCTTCAGACTTTTATTACATCTCCTATATCGTTCGGTTATGTATCTTTCGTTTAAGCCAGTAACAACTGTCGCCTAAGGAGGAGAAAAAAGTTAAGTTCGTTTAGAGCCATCGCTGATCGTCGTGACTGAGTCGATCTGGACCGGAGGGGTCGAGGGTCAAGAGGGTCGACAGTATATAAGGGTCGTAGCGAATAACGTGCTATCCGACGTCTCCCGTGGGAATTCTCCTCCATCCTCGCACTAACACACCGCATCGCCACCATCATACCATACCACTGCCCAGCCGCACCGATCAGTTCGACTCTCTTACTCTCTTTTACCTTTACCTTTCCCTTTTCGATTCTCCACCTTTTCCCGCGAGTGCCACTCCTTCGGCGGCGAAAACAAACTCCGCACCAGCGTGCGAGACACTTTTCGCAGGGATATCAGTATTTCCCGTCTGCTTGCTCTGGCATTCACTCGATTATTGGCTTCCAACCACCTCCCTCTTCCTGGCCCATTTTTGCCATTCCTACCCCCTTCCGCTATTTCAATACCGGTACGTGGTACGCGAAGTAATAACGGGTAATTTCCTTTTCAAACCCACATACCTTCAATTTATAATATATGCTTTTTTTATACGAAAAATTTCATTAGTTTTAGGATCGAATTCATTTCAAATCAGGTAGGTTCTACGCAGGTTGTTCTTTTTTAGATTAAAGATCAAGCCTTACTACTCGTACATCACAGAAAAACAGTAGGATCATTTTTTTT
>CAKNWW010267775.1:0-10503 GCA_932074435.1 Andricus kollari
TACATATTATGTTTAATTTAGAAAGCTTTGACAAATTATATTAGAAGATATTCTAAAATATATTTGCACCGTCGACTAATTAAATGATAAAATAATACTAAAATCATAATTAATCATTTCTTGAATTTTTCTCTAAAGTACATGAATTTGAATAATGATAAAAACGAATTTTGCTTTTATCTTCCTATACTTAAAATTCAGTGCATATTTAGGTAAAATTTATATGTTTGAATTTTTAACCAAAAATACGATTTTTCAACAAAATAGTTAGACACCCTGTCAATACATTCTACTGATCGCAGACTAATTTACCAGCAATTTCTTGTGTAATTATTAATTAATATAAATGTAAAGGGCTTTTCAACAATGATTGAAATCTAAACAATTCACATTAACATCAACATAAAATGTCTCAGAAGTCTGGAATTATATAATCATATTACTTTTATTGGTAAAAAAATAAAGCCTTTTGAATTAAGATATTAAAAATTTGCCGCAAGGTACGAAAATAATAGTTTAGACATTAAAATAAGTGCGGCTGAAAAAATTGCAATTACTTTTTCAAAGTTCCAAGACTTTTGCAGGTCTTCCGGCTCTTGTAACAACTCTGATTCAGATTTCAATGTCAATATTATATATTTTACAGAAGTACACATACCCAGTCAGCGGGTGCGAAGTTCACTGCTTCAGCGAAATTGTACCCTTGATTGAATCCTGCGTGATATGCCCTAGGGAAAGTAACTACAAACTCGCCCGCATGTTGATCGGTTCGAAATACTGGCACTCCTGCGATAAAAAAAACACAACATTATTTTTATTTGGTACCTCAGAAGGTTTGTTCATAACATATTCAGCGATAACGGCACAAAAAAGGCTCAAAAATGGGGAAATAGGCTCATTTTTTCACGAAAAATGGGTAAAATATGGGAAAACTTATTTTTACACGTAAAAAAAAAAGAAACAAGCTTTTTATAAGAAATGTTATATTTTAAAATAATTTTGAATGATTTTTTAATCATTTCTGCCATTAAGAAATTTTAAAAATGATTTCAAAACAGGAGAAATAGAGTAATTTTTCACGAAAATAGGGAAATAAAAGGGTAATCAATTATTTTAAATAAAACTAATATAGGCACTATATTCAAGTAAATATGAAACACTGTAAGTTTCTAAGATTTCAAGTCGAAATATATTGCATTTCCAATAAAAGAGTTAATTTGTAACCAAGAAAGATGAATTTTCAACAAAAGACTTTTTCAATAAAGATAAAAATTCAGTTAGTTAAACTTTCAGTTTAAAAAATTAATATTCAACAAAAAAAAAACAAATTTTCAAGAAAGTAATTCTCTTAAATTAAAAATTAATTACTATATTTTGACTAGAATCTGATCTTTTTAGTTTAAAAATTCAACTATTTAGTTAAGCAAATTTAGAAATGAAAAAAATATAAACTAAATGTAATCAAATAATATTTGGACTAACATCATATCCACTGTTTAAACTACTTCGTTGAAAGTGTATGTAATTTGTAGAAAATTAATCTTTTTGTTTGAAAATTTAACTAATTGTTTAAAAATTTATGTATGTAGTTGAGAATTCATCTTTTGTATGAAGCTCATCTTTTTGGTAAAAAAATGCAACTGTTTTGTTGACAATTAATTTGTTTTGGTTTAATTTACCTGTATTTGATTTAAAATGACAATACTTTTTAGTTAAAATATCAGCTATCACATTTTTTATCGAGAGTTCGTCTTTTTTCGTTCGAAATTCAACTATACTTGAGACAAGTAAACAATTGGGACAATTTTCCGGTATGTTGTGATTCGTTGATATGGCGGAAACATTATTATAGCCAATTAGCGAAGTAGTTCAACAATATTTTGCAAGGAAAAGTAAATAAATAGTGGCATTAGCGGACAGTTGTGAGAAAATATTGTTTAAGTGTAATTTTTTTTCGAGATAAGAACAAAATAGTGTCATGGCTAAAAAAAAAGTGCCAATAGGGTGACGAGTGCGGGTCTGTAATGGAAAAAGATAGAAGTGAAACGAACCTTCGTTTGTGAGAATGTTGGGGTTCATGATGGTAACTAGCTGATGCAACAAGTCTGGTTGACTTTGGAACAGTTCAGGCGCTGCAGATTTCATGGAGTGTTCAAACTGCTCAGCCTTGGAACCAGGAACTCCATACCACGTCTTTGGTTCCCCCCAGTGCAGATAATTGATAGAGTAGCTCCAGTGGTCTTCGTTGTGCCAACAAAACGTCGCGAAGCACATACCAACATACATCCAGGGTACCTTCATGCCACTAATATCTGCGTTAATATGGCCCAAGACGCTTCCATGCAAAACTGGAAGGTTGTTTAGATTCCAGAAAGATTCTGCATATTCTTGATCGCAAGTGAAGAGATTAACGCTCGTTTTTGTTGGAAATCCGGATCCATGGTCCATCGTGTGAAGATCAGCGCCGTACTCGACTGTCACATCCTCGTCGATCGAAGAGACTATTCGCCAGAATTCTTTCTCTACAAGAGAAGTTGGTACCATCTGAAAAAAGAAAGAGTTTTTTAATATTTTTTCAGGAGCCATTAAAGTATTTCGCATTTTTTAAACAATCGACTTGGAATATATGTACAATTTCGCGAGTTTATTATAAATAATGCATTTTTAAGTCATTGTAAATATCTAATGGTGTAAAAATAGTACTTATTCATATGCAAAATTGAATAACTGATTTTTTATTTGTGAAAGTCATTTTATTGAAGGATAAGTAATTCCTTATTGGTCAAAGTTTCTAGGAATTTAATATGTTTAATTTAGAAAGCTTTGCCAAATTATATTACAAGATATTCTTAAATATTTTATCACCATTGAATATCTAAATAAATAAATAATACTTAAAACATAATTATTCATTTTTTATATTTGTTCCTAAAGTCCATGCATTTGAATAATAATTAAAGAAATTTATTTATATAATCTTCACATACTTAAAATTCAGTGCATATTTGCATGATTTTTCACGAAATTAGGGAAGTATATTCCTTCAAGTAAACGTAATGTCGGTAATACATTAAATTCTCAAAAAGACGAATTTTTAACAAAATATATGAATTTTCAATTCAAAAAGGTAAATTCTCGACCAATAATACAATCTAATAACATTGATTTTCTACCAGAGATAATTTTCAACTAAAATGATGGAATATTCAAAATAATTAAATTTTCTACTAAAGAATTAAGAAAAAAATATGAATTATTCTCAACGAAAAATGTAATAGTTGATATTTCAACCCAAGAATATTTTAATTTTTAATCAAAAATAGTTGATTTCAACCAAAAGACGAATTTTCAACAATTTTTGCATTTTCAACGAAGAAAGAGATTTTTCAGTCAAGAGAGAAGAGAAATTTTAATGAAATTGTTGAATTTTCAAGCAAAAATATGAATTTTCAACAAAGAAGATTAGTTTCCAACAAAAGAAATTAAACAAAGTAGTTAAAGCCAGTATTATAAAGCTACTTTTACAAAAGAGAAAACATTGTTATTTAATTTCATGTTAGAATTGAAACAAAATTTAAGAACGCTCTCGAAAAAATTCTCTGACTTTAAAAAAAAAGAAGTGTCTAATCGTACGGCCGACCGGACGAGTTATAGTGGCATGATTGGTGAAAATTTGTTTAAAAAAAAAACGTCCCTGACCTTGTAAGAGCATGGGTGGCCACTCAAAAGTCGTAAAGAAATTCTAGGTTGTTTCATGATTTATTCCCGGTTTTCAAACAATTTTCTGGATATTTTAAATTTAAATACTTTTTTATTCTTCTTGGATTCTCTCTTTCATTCATTCATTCCTAGAAGCTTCGTTTTTATTTTACAATGAAAACAAATTAAAATGAAATAAAAATATTTCTAAAGCAACATCATAAGTTTTTTTTTACTACAACAAAAAATATTGAGAAACTTTTCAAGTTATTATAATTTGCTTCGCTTCAGATACGTCCACTTCTTTAAACCCATTCACGAATTTTGCATTGATTAAAAATGTATTTCTTTCCCTTCTGCAGTGGCCGCCTTCTTTATTAAGTGTGAAACTTTCTGCCATCAATTTAAAATACGTACGTGCACAGGCATGTTGAAGTAATCGCTCTTAAACTGATCAGCCATTTCCCCAAACTGCTGAAGAGTGTATTCCCTCTGCGCCTGCTCAAACCCAAAGGCTTCCATCGGCTTCGAAACTTCTTCAGCGACACATTTTGGACAACGCCAATCGCCTTTTGGAATTTCAGTCAAAGGTGGTAGAAGACAAAACGTGTGATAACTATCGTCACATCCATCGCACAGCAACATATTCTCTTCATTGTCTCCTCTTCCACAATTGTGACAAATATATTTAGCCAGCTAAAAAAAGAAGTTATAAAATTATATATTATACGTTATAAAATTTGGACTCTTTCTGAAACCCCGTCATCCATCCTCACCTAGCCCAAAATCTTCTCAAACCAAGTGAAATAGGGTGATTTTTCGCGAAAATAGAGATATAAATTCTTTTAAATACAATTAATGTAAATACCATATCAATTCAATATACAACGCTTTAAACTTTGGAAATTTCACGTCGAAATATATTTTATTTTAAACAAAATAGTTGAATTTTTGAACAAAAAAGATTTTCTATCGAAACAGATGAACTTTTAACCCAAAAAGACGATTTTTTAACAAAACAGGTGAATTTTCGACTGAAGAAGATGGCTGTAAAAATAGTTGAATTTTCAACCTACAAAGATGCATTTTCAAACAGAAAAGATTAAAAGTCAACTAGAAACAGTTGAATTTTCAAGTCAAAGAGATGATTTTTTTAGAAGACAGTTGAAATTTCAAACCGAAAACTTACATTTCTAACAAAATAGTTCATTTCAACCAAAAAAGATTACTTTTCTACCACAAAATATGAATTGTGTACCAAAAGACGAATTTTTAACCAGTTGAATTAAACCAAAAAAGATGAATTATTAAGAAAATAGTTGATTCCTTAAACGAGTAGATGAATTTTAAACAGAACAGTTGAATTTTCAACAAAAACAAAAATGAATATCCAACCTGTTGAATTAAACCAAAAAGACGAAATTTAACCCAGTATGTTGTTGAATTCTTAAAGTAAAATAAAAATTTTCTACAAAAAAGGTCATTTTCAACAAAGAATGATGACTTTTCTACCAAAAGACAAATTTTCCACCAGTTGAATTAAACGAAATGACGAATTATTAACAAACTAGTTTACTCCTCAATCAAATAGATGAATTTTCAATCAATAAACATGAATTTTAAACCAAATAGTTGAATTTTCAACTAAAAATATGAATTTAATGAATAAATTATAACAATTTTTTAAATAGTTATTTTGACTTTAAACCAAAGTAGTGCATTTTTCAACCAAAAGGAATAAATTTTCATCTAAAATGATGAATCTTAAAAAAAAGGAATTTTTAACAAAAGAGTTCAACTTTCAACCCAAAAGATGATTTCTTAACCAAAAAGATTAATCGAATAGTTAAATTTTCAACCAAAGAGATGAGTCTTCAACTAAAAAAATTTATTAACAGAGTTGTTCAGCTTTCAACCAAGTAGATGCATTTTTTACCAAAACAGATGATGAGAATTAACAAATTTTTAACCAAATACTAGAATCTTAAACCAAACGAGATAAATTCCGAACCAAAAATATAATAGTAGACTTTTCAACCAAAAACAGATGGATTTTCTTATTGGGTTGTACCAATTCAGTTCGCATTGAAGGGGAAAAAGCAGAAAAAGCGTAAGTTTCTTGAAAACAGGGGAAAAAAGAAGACCTCTTCAAGAAATGGAGAATCGGAGAGAGAGTGTGAAAGTCGGAAATATGAAAGTGATTCTCAAACTTATTAAACTTTGTTCAAAATCATCAGGAAACGTACTAAATGTTAACCTAGGTTCGTACGGGCCCCTTACTTGCTCAAAATTTAATTGACTATCTTGCACTTACAGGATCAAATTCGTAGGTGAGTTTAATTCCCCGAGTTTTGTTGGACTTTTTCCCTTCTTTGGTATTAAAGCCAGCCATTTTTGGACCAGCTCCATAAAACTGTAGTTTCTTCAGCTCTTTGCTGTTTTCCGGCACCTTCTCCGGAGATACACATTTGCTCTTGACATCTTCTTTGCAGTCATTGTCAGAATCGCACTCTTCCTTGCAATCCTCTTGTTTAAGTGACACTGCATCTTTGTTGTCTTCTTGACCAGCGAATCGTTTCGAACGACGAGAAAACTTCGCGGCCGGTGGTTTGATTTGTTGCCGCGATATAATGCCGTGGGGCTTGTAATCCCGGTCTTTCTTCTCATTCGCGTCTATTTCAGGTTCTATTTTCTGAAAGTCAAAAGGACGCCGGAAATCAGTCATTTTTCAATTATATTAATTGAATTCAATAAAATGAATAAAAATTAATTCAACTTACAATGTCAGTCAATGTTTTTCCTTGTTTAAAAACGTCGAAGGGGTATAAAATTCTTTCATAGTGATTTTTTAAAATACTTCCAACGCTACGTCCGGAAGGATATCCTAACTTATTTGCGATTTTCGCCCACCTCCTTTCTTTCGTCACTGTTTCTATTCCACCTGAAATAAGGATTGATAATTTCAATTCGAAAACAATTACCAGATTTTTTAACTTTCAGAGTGCAAACTCAAGGTGGCCGTTTTAATCGAGGAAACAAATTCTCGGTCATTTCCCGGTTCAGAAACATTTTTCACGGTCATTGAAATTAAAAGATTCCAATTCTTGAAGCTAAAAATATTGTCATTTGAAGTTATAAAAACTGAACTGCAAATTAAAACACTCAAATCGGAACTCATGTGAATTTTAAACTATTAAAATTAAAGCTTAAAAAATGTGTAATTCAAATGCTCAATAATTTACACGTATAAAATGGAAGGTTTTAACACTTTTCAATTAAACAATTTGAAATTAAATGCCATTAAGCTGAAAACTGAATTTTTTTAACTTTTATAAATTGCGCAGTCATAGATTTAAAAAGATATAAATCCACACTATCATTTTCGATGCTCCAAATTCAAGACGGAATCAACAAATTTGTGAATTTCTAAAATAGAAATTTTAAATTTGAAACATTGAAAATTGAACAATTAAAATTTTTTGGTAAACTGAACACTTTTTAAATTAGAAGTTAAATTATTTTTATTTAAAGTCGTAACAAATTAATAATTGTTCGATTGTTATTTATTTATACATCAAAACTTTTCTTCTCTTGAAATATTTTCTCAACATTAATTTATTTTTCAAAAGAAAAAATCATTTCAAAATTTCACAGGGATCTTAAGAAAATTTGCTTATTATCATAAATTATTGGTAATTATCATAAATGCAGTTCGAAATCTTCAAAAATATACATTTTTTAAAATCTTTTCATGTTTTTAATTATTTTTCAATCTTTTGGAAACTTTTAAATATCTCTTAAACTTACTCGAATTTCTTCTAAATTAATAATTGTTTAATTGTTACTTATTCACCAAAAAACATTTTTTTTTAAATCTTTTTGAATGTTATCTTAAAATTAACTTTCCAAAATAAAACATCATTTAAAATTTTCCAGGATTCATTAGAAAATTTTTTTTAATAACTTAAAACCTTTTAAAATTCTTAAAAATGCTTCAAAATTTTATTTGGAAATCTGCAAAAATCTACAATTTGTTTTAAAAGTTTTAATTTTTTTTTTAATTTAAACTATTTTTGTAATTTTTACCAAGTTTCTAAATATCATTAAAAATGTTGGAAATATTTTAAAGCCTTTTTTAATATTCTTTGGAAACCTTTGAAAATGCTTAAAAATGTAAATTTTTTATTCGAAATCTTCAAAAATCTACATTTTTAAGAATCTGTCCAAGGTTTAAAATATTGTTCAATCTTCTCAAAACTTTTAACACTAGAAGTACGGCCATTATCTGATTATTTTTGAATGATTTTTATTCATAAATAATTGAAAATCACAAAACGCCATCTTTCTGCAAGCAACCGCTGCGGAGATTTACTACTTTAAAAATCGAAAGGGGTCAATTGACCCCGCTCGGTACTTCTAGTGTTAAATATCTCTTCAACTTACTCGAATTTCTTCTGAATAATTAATAATTATATAATTGTTACTTATTCACGAAAGTTTTTTGTTTTTTAATCTTTCTAAATATTCTCTTAAAATAGAGTTTTCGAAATAAAATATCATTTTAAAATCTTCAAAATTTTATTTTGAAATCTTCATAAAGCTACCTTTTTTTAAAATGTTTTGAAACCTTTTCATGCTTTAAATTAAGTTTGAGTCTTTTCAAAGTTCTAAATATCTCTTAAACTTACTCGAATTCGTAAAAATTAATAATGGTTAAATTGTTATTTATTCATCAAAATTCCAAAATTTCACCTACAAATCAAAAATATTAAAAATATATTAATTAACATTGTACCTGTACAAATTTTTATTTATCTCTAAATTATTAACGATTCAAGGCTTTCCAATTCAAACAATTCAGTTTCAAATGATTTAGTTTTGAATACAGTAAAATATTGCTCAATATTAAAAAAATTTGTAATGACTTAGATGGAAATGTACGCTTAAAAATTAAGAACTAAAATGGAAAAATGTTAAAGTAAAAGATTTTAGAATTAAGCCTGGTAACCTGAAAAAATTTAGAATTGAAAAAGTGTAAATTGAAATGATATTTTAAAAGAAGTTAAAATTGAACTTAATTTTAATTGCATTATATCATGTGTTATGAAATTTGTGATATATCGGTTTTCCCGGTGCAACGACCACCCTGTAAACTCAAATTTTAATTTTAATTTCAGTTTAAATTACATACCTTCACTAGTTACTATTCTGTGTAGAGAGTACAGATCTAGAGCTTTGCGCTCTACGAGTGGAATTTTCAACGAAGACCCCTGAAGCTCCCAAAATTTAGCTATTTGATCTAAAAAGTTGAGTTTTATTCTGGTTTTAGCTTCTAATTCGTTTAACCTTTGTATCCTTGGTACGAATTTAAATTTGTCGACATCAACGGCAAATGGTGGTTGCCAATTCTGTAAACGAAAAAAAGTTATATAGAAAGAAGTTATACACTATTAATTAATTTAAAATATTGTGGTCGATTCATAATTATTTTACAACATTTAAAACAAAATATTTCAAAGTTTTTTCCGAAAGATTGTGCCGCCTGTGTTTTTTTTTCTATTGTGCCAATCACTGTTTTTCATATCTCTCTTCAGTAAAATAATATTATTAAAAAAAAAGTTTATTTAACGTGGCTATTCAAATTTTGGAGAAAATATTCGGGCTATTTCACGATTTCCAAAACATTTTTCCAGCCAGAAGAATTTTTTAAATCCAGGCCACCAAAAACGAACACCTTCAATTTCAAAAGTTTAATAATATAATAACAGTTTAATTTCAAAATAGGAAAAAATTAAAGTGTAAAAACATTGTTAAAATAAATATTTTTTGTAAGTTTATATATTCCGATATTTGACACAACAACCTTAAGAGGTAAAAATACGTTTTTCATTGTTTTATACCAGATAAAAAAGTAGAACAGATAAATATTATTATTCGAATTGTCTGAAGATATTTTGTTTTATTTTAAAAAGATTATTAGCTTAGAATACAATTTTTTTACTGTTAAGAAACATGTGGGTATGATTAAATTTATAACTTTTCTACTAAAAATAATTATATCGAGAACAAGAAATAAGAAAAAAGAAAGAAATTTAAAGTGAAATCAAAAAATTAATGTTATCAAGGAAAAGAAGTAAGATTAAAAATGATAAAGTTCTGAAGGAATTTTTTCAAATAACAACTTTGCTCTCTTAACTATTTTTCACATCTCGCTTTGTTTTCGAGAACAACTGGATGTTTCGATTTGTTGACATTAAAAATAGCACCTTTGGGTGTAAGATGGTCTACTCAAAAGCTGAAAAAAATCGCTGACAATTTCAGGATTTTCATGTTACCTCACGATTTTTCCAGGTGGTATTATTTTTCATAGTCTGTCCATACTTTAATATACATAATGTTCTTTTCAGTCCTTGTAAATATCTAAATTCAATTAATATTTTTAATTCAGAAAGCATTGACAAATTATATTACAAGATATTCGTAAATATATTATCACCATCGTTTATTTAAATAAATAAATAATGCTAAAAGCACAATTAAACATTTCTTAAATTTGTTCCGAAAGTGCATAAATTTGAATAATTTTTTTTTAAATTTATAATATCTTTATGTGCCTGAAATGCAGTGCATATTCAAGTAAAATTAATGAAGCTACTATATTAAAATCAATTTAAAACTCTTCAAATTCATAACTTTTCAAGTAACAAAATTACATTTTAACAAGAGAGATGCATTTTTCAACAAATAGTTGAATTTTCAACCAAACAAAGTGATGAACTCTCAACAAAAATTATAGAATATTCA
>CAKNWW010267776.1:0-11307 GCA_932074435.1 Andricus kollari
GTGCTCTGGTACACGTTTTAAGGATTTAACTACCAACAAAAAATACTAGAAAATAAAAAATTCCATTTTTCGGTCAAACTATGCAAGATACAAAAAAAAATGAGTTGACAAAATGTATTCAACCAAAAAAGATCTACAAATTTGTTATCAATCATTTTTTGATAGGACGCGTAGTTTTTGTCTTTATCGTGAAAAAATAACATTAAAAATAAAAAAATTAAATTTTTGGAAAAACGAACGTTTAAGCGCGCCTAGGACGCGCGTATGTTGGATCTCGCGCTTCGCGCACGATAATCTATTTACCTTGAGCTACGTGCTCGGTCTGCATACTTCCCCCACATTTGTACACAGACCTTTTAAAATTGAAAGTATTACCATTAAATTCTGTAATTTAGTCATTGTGAATTCTCTTTTGTTAAAGCTCCTTCGGCTTTAACGAACACATTCTCATCACGTATCTCGTACTTTGCACTCCACTTTTCTCTAAAATGCGAACTGTTCTAAATTATTTTCAACTCTATTAGTTATATCAAATGTATATTATATTTATTTATGTACTTCGCTCTGGGACTGCTTATTCAGATATTGCAAAATAATGCACAAATTTTATTTTTTATGATTACTTTAATATTTTTTTTATTATTTTTCACTAACTTTTATTCTCAGCTACCCTGAACAATGTATCATTTCAATAAATTCATATTATTACAATTTATAATATGCATTGATATTAAAACAGACGTATTTTCATTCTCACTTTTTTATAATTGAAAAAAGTGCGCATCCTATAAAAAAACACTTTTTTGCCTAAATTATATCTACAAATTTGCTTATACCACTTTAAGCTAGGATGCTTATTTTTTTGTTTAAATTGTCAAAAATAATATTGAAAATAAACAAATTAAATTTATGGAAAAACGACACAAGATGTAATCAAATGTTTAATATCAACATTGTTTTTTTTATACGATGCGCACTGTTTTAAATTATTAAAACAAAACAATGGAAATACGTATGTTTCAATATCAATGCATATTATTATACTATTAAGCCATTTTCCTTTCAGGGTAAGCGTAGAAGGGAGTATTATGGGGGAGTGGGTATAGATTTTTAAATTGATCTAGAATGCCCGTGTTATTTATTTAAATGACACGTTCGTTCCGCAAGACTGCTCCGACCCAGGTTGCTGATCAATCTCTCTAGCGATCACCCCACGTGAAGAACCTCACAAAATTGTTATGTGTGGCTCCCAACTTAGGCCCATTAGTATGCAAGCTCTCGTGTTTCTATGGCTTCTTATGTCCCTTCGGATTAATGTCTCATTCACAGATTCTAACCATTCTTTCGGCGGTCTACCTCTGGGCATTCTGCCATTTACTTTACCTGTATACACCTGTTTGGTTTTTCCCATATATCATCTAGGGTCTCTCCTGTACCACATTCTTTGAGGGTTATCTCATTACTGAGATTCATTACTCTTATCCTTTTCTTGGTAGGCATAGGTCTCGCTACCGTACAGCACAGTCTGTATAAATATAGAATTATCTATGGCCCTTTTAGTTTTTTTGATATATTTTTACTTCTGATAATGTGCCCTGGTCTACCGATAACCTTCTTACCCTCGTTTATATGCCTATCTCACTCCCCCTCTATCTTTTCGTCACTAGTGAATAGGCTACCAAGATATACATACTTATCAACTTGTTCTATTCTTTCATCATTTAGGACAATGTTGCACATTGTTTTCTCACCTTTTCCTTCAAACACCACAACTATTGTTTTATTTACGTTACTTTTGAGGCCCATGTTATTAATGCTTGTGTTCAGTTTGCCCAACATTCTTTGAAAGTCTTCGATTGACTCTGCCATAACAACCTTATTATCTGCGAAAGCTAACCCACGTACCCTCACTGTCTCGAGATCGACACCTTTTGGTCGAAGAGGGCTATTCTTAGACACTTGTTCATGAATATAATAAATAGCCGTGAGGACATAACGCATCCTTGTCTAACACCTTGCATAATAGTGAGCCAGTCACTCAATCTCCTATTAACCCTTAAACTCGCTTTGCTACCAGTATATATTTTGTTTTTATTTATTGTAGAAGCCATCCACTGACTCCGTATACTCTTTCAGGACTTACCAAATTTTACTTTTATCCACCTTGTCAAACTCTTTTTCCAGGTCAAGAAATGCGCAGAAAACTTTTTTCCTTACTCTCAAACTTTTTTCTGTAATCTGTCTTAAGCTAAATATTTGATCTACTCATGACCTTCCTAGCATAAATCTACTTTAGACTTCCCATATCTTTTCTTCTGTTATTTTCATTACCCCACGAATAAGTATTTTTGAATATATTTTACTTATGGTACTTAATAAGCTGATACCTCTGTAATTATCGCTTTTTCCAATCATCTGAGGAACTTCTCCCATCTCGATACATAAGTTTATCAATTCACACAACCTGTGAGGTATGCAGTCGCCACCGTATTTAAGCATTTCAGTGTTAATACGGTATACACCAGCAGCCTTACCATTTTTTAAGTTCTTTGTTGATTCTCTTAAAATGAAATTTGTTAATGTTATTTTGATGTGTTTTGAGTCATAAAAATATTCACACCTTATTCATGTTCCTATACTGAGTCAATTTGTTTAAATCGAAATTTGTTGTTAATTTTATTATATATAAATCGTAAAATGTTGCTTAGGGGTAGTTTCGGATCCAGGTGCTTGGAGCGGAAATCTAAGTATAAGGATGAGGAATATAAAAACAGATGAATATAAAGACTAAAGAGTGAGTCGTCTCCAGTAAGGATCTGGCTGGATATACGATCCAACCGACGAAAAAATTAATTGCCGGATGCAGTCCAATCGATTCCCACGATTCGACTACGCGGGCTCCATCAGAATCGATCTGGCCCATTATCGTCGATAAAACTGGCTCGTGGTAGACTGGTAGTTATTTTGCATACTATATACCACACATACGCACTTGGTTTCACAATTGTTCGTTTTCATTCGTTAACGGAAATCCGTCCCATGTTTGTTCATGCCTCGTGGTAATGAACTACTTATTCCAAACCAACAGCTACGAAATCAATCATTTCAATAGGAAAGTAGTGTGAATAATTTTCGCGAATTATATAAAAATAGAATTTCTAGATAGTTGCTGATGATCTCTTTCAATATTTTTGCGAGATTAAAGATAGAGTGCATAATTTTGTCGAGTTTTCAGAGCCTGCAACTGTCTCTTATAGGTCTGGATTCGTGCTTGATCTCCTGCAATATATCGACAACGTGAAGATCGCAAAGAAGATCCTTAACGTGATCACGTGGATGTAAACTGGCATGCATCTAACCGGAGGGCAAGTGAAAGTCTCTCGAAAGGCGACGTACGTGTAGATTGTACACCTACTATATACGAGAACCTCTTACTTCATCCACGCGCATCTATACGCACGTCATCCTAAGCCATGCACACTTCAGCCTTTGCTCCTTACCTCTGCAAAAGCTGAAAAATAGATGCTATTATATTATCCTGCATTGAACAACCTTAATAGGCCACCAGCACAAACTTCCACTAGGTCAAAGTTCGTCTCGAAACTTTATTTTCTTTTATAAAATGTAGGTACATCTAAGCAGGATAAAAATAATATTGATTATAGTTCAAAGGATAAATCATGAAACAAATTCATATGAGATATTATTATTTCAGATAAACAAAAAAGATAAAAATCTGGCTACTGTGAAAGATTTAATTTAAATGTCAGATCTAGATCTTGCTTCCTTTTTTACAGTTGTTTGAATTCTGGGTCCTAAATAAGTGAAACCGCTCTCGTTTTGGACCTAAGGCTGTTCGACTTTTTACACAAAGTGTTCTATTTATTACCGTGCGAAAATAATTTCAGTCAGTTACACAATCGTAACAAATTCTTCCTCATTATGGTCCCTTTCTTCCCGCCTCCTCAGACAGTCAGAATCCATTTACTGTGAAATTTCTACAGTGGTTCGCACGTGCTTTGTAATTATACATTCTTACAGTTTCAAGAGAACGATGGCTCACGATGGAGTCGAAAAGTAATTGCTTCAGGGTCCCTCTGGTTTTACGAAATTCTTAATAATCACGTCTAAATGGAAAAAATATAGACCTTGAAAGAAGCACAAAGTAATAGAAACTACCAAAAAATCTCAACTGTACTTTAGAAAGTTTTGTGCATGTAAGTATCAGATGTTCAGAAAATTTGTCTGGGTGATGGATAACATAATCTTAAAATACAGTGTAGTAATAAAGAGAATAGAGACTTTTCTAATACATATGTGACTGAAGATAAAAGAAGATTTTTAAGAAAATCCATCTATTGAATACGATTGTTTCATAAGAAGAGAGGAAACAATAAAATTGAAAACGCATTAATTTGAAGAATAATACTGACAGGATATTAATATCTAGAAATATTTTAGAACCCAAATCGTGGGTAGATACATGAGGCCTCTCTTCTTCTCCGGCGATTTTACTTTCACACTCGTCTATTCTTAACGCGCTCTATGAGTCTGTGGGATGAGATAAAGGTCTGAACATAAGTAAATTTTCTCAGTTTTGCGTTTCTACTATTAGTCATATAGTCCAGTGATGAAAGAGGAAGTTTACTCTCAAGATGTTTCGGGCACAGAGCAAGTTCTGATGTATAAAATTCAAAGTATTAATGAGTATGCTATCATCCTGTCAATCGACATTAATTGTAAAATTTAAACCTTGACATCGGAAGTCATTCTCGTGAGCGGTAACGATTTGACTGGCGCGAGAGATGCCGACCATGGTATTATATGTATATGTATTTCTAGAAGGAATACTTCCGCGTGAACGCCAATTGGCTGAGTCGTAAACGTTTGACCTTTTAGGTGAACCGAATAAAAATGTTCAGAGTAATGTTTAAATTACCTGTTTCGATTCGCGTGTTTGTTTTCTGAAATTGATTTCAGTCCTCATTTTATAGAGTCATTTTTTAGAAAAGAAGAAAATTTTTGTTTTTGGTTGATTAGTTTTACAAAAATATATATAGAAATATATTGTACGCGAAATAGGACGTGTCGTTTCCGTATTTCTTTTTCGATCTGAATTCAAATCTGACCTCCATTTTTTTTCTATACGTCAAAATTTTGAGATTCTTGATATATATAATTTATAATATATACATAATTTCGATTCACTTTTCATGGCAAAATCTAAAGAGTACCTGATTTTCTCGATAGCATGAACAGGTTTTTATATAATTTCAAAAAGGACTATTTAAAAAGAAGTAAACGAATGTGAATACTAAATATAAAATATTCTATTCTTATTTATCAAATAGAGGTAATTTTAGTGGTTTTTTAATGCAGAAAAATCTGGGGGGAAAAGTTTATATTTACTGTACTGAGCGTTCACATGATATATGATAGAGAAACTATCTCTTTCTGTAAAGTGAGCAATTTGAAAGTTTATATTTCTTCGAGGCGCATCATGGTATTCGAATTCTGCCAAATTCGCTAGAATTCTCTTTAAATTTCAGCGAATTCCCTAGAAATTTCTTGAATTTACTAGAAGATTATGTCAACAAAAACCTACATGATTACATAAAAATGTGGATTTTAGTTCAACATCAAAAACAACACGTCCCATTTCATGCACACATATTTTTGTTGACCAGTAATATTACTGTACCTACTCGAAGTCTTATCTTTTCCGAAGTACTTTTTGTACTGAATTCGAATATGGCCACCATTTGTTTCCACCAGCCCTTCTATAAAGATATTTGCGTTTGTCTAATGACATTGTCACCAAAAAAATCGTAAAAAACGATACCTGAGACGTATTTGAAGAGACAAAAAGCAAAAGTAGTAATTGCTTTACAAAACTTGATACGAGTATATGCCCTGTAAAAAGGAGAGCATTGAAATGGATTACATGGCATTGAAAAAATTGTACACTTTAATGCCTATGAATCTAAACAAATTCCGTTTTTGTCCGAGTGGTCATTCAACGGCATTCGAATGCATTAATTGTATTCGATATATCCGGTCGAAAAAAGCATTAAATGGCATTCGACCTATTTGGTAATTGAACGGCATTGGTTCCATTCTATGCCTCCGATCACTGAAGGCATTGCATGGCATTCAACTGATACGGTCATTTAACTGCATTCAATGGCATCACAAAGAAGCCACTTTAATGCCATCATTTTTTTGTGTGATTCAAAACGATTCGAACAAAAACAGTCGAATGCCAAAAAGCGCATTCGGACAAAAACGGAATTTGTTTAGATTTATAGGCATTAAAGTGTACAATTTTTTCAATGCCATATAATCCATTTCAATGCTCTCCTTTTTACAGGGTGTGCATATGTTTCGAAAACAGTGGAAAATGTTGAAAAGTTGTAAACGAACTTTTTGTACTATGTCTTTCAAAGAGAAACAATATTGCTGAGTAAACTTTTTTCGTACTTTGCGTATTTTTTTTAAGAAAATGAGAATTTTTTGTTTTCAGAAAAATCGCACATTTTGTCAGTATTCTATATATTTTCAAAAAGAGGCAAACAAGTGTTTTTTGTTTACATCTTACGCCATTCTTATTTGAATTATATTTCAAGAACGGCGAATGCTGCAAGAAATTAATTTTTTCAGTTTTCTGCGACATTCAAAAAAGAAGGAAATCACTTATCGTTTGTAATTATCTCATTTTGCACAATGATAAAACAACTTCATAACAAAATGAATTTGCAAATATCTTTAAAATAAAAGCTGGTGGAAACAAATGGAGGACAGATTCGAATTAAGCGCAAAAAAGTTCTTCGGGACTGAATGTTTTTCCACAGTTATATGAGTAAAATTTTGTTGATCAGTCAGTTTGTAGACATTTTTTTATAATGAATAGAATGAGTTTATATTTAGGTAATTGTCTTTATAAATGTAGATATGACAATATAGTTATGAGTTTCTTCTTACTCTTTACTATATTTAGTTAATTAGTTTCACTTCATCACTAGCTATCTTCATTTCGTCGTCTGCTAAGGGGAAAACAATGGCACCAAATACATGGGACTAAACTTTAGTTTTGTAATATCTTCGCAATAAATAATAATAATCATTTTATCATTTCAATTATTAGATCTTGAACAGTAAAAACTAATTTCCAAATGCATTTACTATGGTCAAGAAATGTTTTTTTATGAAGATATTAACAAAATAAGGTTTAGTTATTCCCATGCGTTAGGTCCATTGTTTTCCCCTCAGCACTCGACGAAGTGAAGTTAGCTGGTGATTAAATGAAAATACTTCATACGAATTTAATTTTTTTAAATAAACATTTTTTATCCTCATTATTCTTAGAATCCGTGTTCTATGTAGCTCATAAAATATTAGTTGAAAAATTTTCTTAATTACTGAGTTGAGGCACTGACTAATAGTTATTTTCAAAGCAAATTTCATCTATTTTTTAATTCAAGTTCAAATACCAATGATTTATAACAAATTCCTTGAATTTTTTCACAAGATAAACTTTGTATAATAACTCTACTATTTATTCATCAGAAGGCAAGGTTCTGATTTTGGACATTCTTGATCACTGATAATATAGAAGGCCTGCACTCGAGTGGCTGTTGAACGATTTAATCTCTTCGCGGAAAGACTATTGCGTTTACTTGAAACGCGTGCTTGTAACTGATTTAGAGCTCGTTAGAGGCTCACTAATTTTATATTCTTTTCCTGAAACTCAAATTCCATATATATATAATTAAAATTTAAAAATCTTATACTACTATAGAGTATATTAGATACTTGTTAAAGCTTTTGAGGTAGCAAATAAGTAAAAGAGACAGAGTTTTTTTATGTATCATCATTATTAATCTTCACCGTCGTTCTTTGACAATTCATCTATTTACACGATAATAATATTAATAATAATATTAAATTTTACACTAATACAAATATACAGATCTGGCTTTTTTATACAAAAAGGTATACTCCAAGTCTTTACAACATTCGCCTAAACTTATTGCGAGCAAGGGAATATAACAGAATGCCTGGCATTCCGTGGAAGTCGAAGGGATGACGGTTTGATGGAAAAAGACATAACGGAAAGGGATAAGGAAGAATGAAAAATGAAAAAGTGGATGGGGATGCAGTATCGAAAAATGGTATAAACAGATTGTAAACGCAGTGACATATCGAATTGTCCAAAGAGAAATGTGTAAGTACAAAAAATTACAACAGCTTTATTACACGTTATATCTCGCATTATATAGTTGTTTATTCGTAATCGTGATTCGCGTTGAATAAGGTTGGGAAACGATGATACAAGCCTGACTTAGTTGATAATCTCCTCCTCATTAATATTTTTATTCAACAGGAACATCATCGAATCTTTGTTTATCATCGTCACCTTTTCTACATAGTCATCAGCATTATCACCGCCAGCATAATCTATCATTTTCATCATCTTCATCATAAATAAATAATCATCAAAAATCGTTCAATAATAACACAATTATCGCTTGTCATTCAACCGATACTCCAAGGCAGCAATCTTGCTTTCAATTTTTCTCTAAATTCACCTTAATAATCTATCTTCGAGAACTATTCAAAAATTCACTTCAGTCTTTCCAATTAAATGCGGGGGGATCGCAAGTCGCAAGAACAATACAAAAGTATTCCTGAAACTCGCGTTTAAAATGTGGAACTCCTCGATTAATATCACCCTCAGATTCCTTCACCTCTGGTTAAAATCTCCAGGAAACTTTACCCAGAGGCGGAGAAATTGATTTTCGAGTTCCTAACTAACAAGGAAATGCTGAAAGTTGCTGCATGTTGCTGCCTTCGAGATCGCCGACATTGAAGTGTTTCGCGTCCTCGCTGAAGACGTTCAGCGAGGACAGGAAAAAAAATTCGTAACACGAATAACATCATGGACTTTGGAACATTGTGCGCACACATTTTGCATAGACCGAGCACAGAGATTTACCGAGTAAACTCGGTAGCGTCAAACGTCAGTCGATTTATAGAAATTTGAGCAAACATCGATTCCGTGTGGGTCAAAAACTGAGACAATGGTTCCGGAATCGAGATTGACTCCATGCTTTTCGGAAGACCGACTGCGCTCGAAGAGAAACACGTACTACTTTAAGATTAGGCTACGTATGTTCTTCGTATACACCACGATAGGTACTCGTTCTTGGCCGATGGTTTTTTTTTTCTTTTTTTTTTAGCCGTTATGTCCGACGTACGAGTGTACTTGTCTTTATTTTTAGTCCAACCATCTGCCAATGAACTCAACGTACGTCGAGCGACTGTCTTTCCAGGCACATCGCGAGTCCAAAGGATCAAACCCGGAAGTGAATCTTAGTTGGATACTTTGGAAGTTCTGATTAAAGTCATCCACGAATATTGAATTCGAGATAATTAATCCAAAGGCGATGCGCCTAGAAAGTCACATATCGTTATCTCTTCGCTCTGCTTTCCACGATTTGCGCGTTACCGTCAAATAAAGAGATCCCAAAAGAAAGAAAAAAGACATCTAAAAAAAAGTCATATACAAAAACACTATAATCTCTATTTCTCATCATCGTTTCAGACACGCGTTTTCTCTTTCTCACTCTTTCGCACAAATTACTGGAACAATGATAATGTGACATAATAATATTAATAGCGATCGCCGTAATAGTAAATAACAAATATAATAAATTAGTTCTGTACAAAAGTGCTTCGAGCATGATAATATTAATACTTAAACGGACGGGGCGCGCGACCCCCACAGCTTTCTTCGCTCTTTCGTCGCTTTTTCTCTACCATGTTTTTCCGTGTCGACGTAGAGTTAATAGCTTTCGAGAGCAGACGTACGAAATTAGCGTACGTCGGTAAGACGGCGCGCATTCACTCCAATTCACAGACACACCGAACACATTCGCCGCTCTTTTATCATACAAAGAACTACACATAAAAGAAAAGTCTTGAGTTCATTTTTTTAGGGTCCATCGGTTACACTTCTGTCGCGAGCGTCGCCGCGAGAGACGCGTCATGCCTATAATGATCGTCTATCACGTAAACACCACAACCCTCCGAACCGACCGGAGGATCCCCTAACGGCCTTTTCATTAAAGCCGCCTCCCCACAACAGGAGTCCGCCGTATTTCCGGCGAAGATGGAAGTCCTCTTTGAATCCATAACACCCACCCCAACGCCGATGCTACACTCCTTCTCCTTTTGGAAAAGGTGGGAGGCTCGATGAGCTGCAGCTTCTGTATTTAGCTGCTTGGTCGTCCTCGGCCTGCCATCTTGGAGAACTGGTTCGGGTTTATACCCCGAGCATGAAGAATCTTCCGTCTGGAAGGAAGAATCCAAATCTTCCCTCGTGGAAGCGTTATTCACACTTTTGTTCGCCGTCCACGTGTTCTTGATCATGTGAGCGTCACCAGCCCCCAAGGCGCAGACACTCCCGATCCCTCCGCCGTTGGTCATCATTCCTCCTCCATTTCCAACTCCACCACCGGAAAGGCTTCCAACTCCGACTCCCCTTTTGCTCATGCTGCTGTGCACCGCGTTTCTTTCATTCTGCAGCCTCGCTTCCTCATCCGCCTTCGCTTGCTCCCTCTTCTGTCGTCTTTTCATGCACATCACCGCTATCGCCGCCACGAGGACAAAGGCCGGCACCGCAGTCGACAACGTCGCGATTACCACGACGTGTTCAGTTGTAAGGCCCGCGTTTTTTGCCTCCGCAGACGCCACATGCTTTGAGAGATTCCCGGACCAGTAACTGGCTCCCGAGGGTGGAACGGGCACGTTTATCGCAGCGGCTGCTGCTGAAAGAATGGCGGTACCGGATCCTTCCTCGGCGCAGGTCTCACCTCGATAACCCTCCGGACAGTCGCAGACAAAGCCGTTGACCCTGTTGCGACAGGTTCCTCCATTGTGACAGGGAGCGCTTTTGCACTCATCGACATCCACACTACAGTCTTTACCAGTGAATCCAGCCTTGCAAATGCACTGGTAGTCATTAGTCCCAGGGATGCATTTTCCTCCATTGGCACAGGGCTTTGTTTGGCAGTAGTCGACCTTTTCCTGGCAGAGCCTCCCCGTGTATCCAGGAACGCAGAGACAGCGGAATTGATTCACGAGATCTTTGCAGGTTCCTCCGTTGAGACAGGGATCGCCCTGGCAATCGTCGATGTTAATCTCGCAGCGTTCGCCCGTGAAACCAGAAGGACAAGTGCAGTTGAAGCCATTTATGAGGTCGGCACAGGTACCTCCGTTGGAACAGGGATTGGGCGCGCACTCGTC
>CAKNWW010267792.1:0-16119 GCA_932074435.1 Andricus kollari
ATATTAGTTGCATATGGGATGAAACTTAATTTTTGTAATAACTTGAAAAGAAGTGATTTTTCACCATAACTAAATTTTAAAACTTTTTCGAACATTTCAATTGTATAATATCAAAAGTTTCATTGCCTACCTTTTCCTTTTTCTAAAACAGAGACTTTTGATACAAAACTATGAAATATAAAACCAGGGCTATCAAAACTTTCAGTATAATTTTTTTCAATACTTGATTTCAAAACTTTTGAAAGCATTTTAATTTTATAATATCAAAAGTTTCATGATCTAAGTTTTCTTATTTCTCAAATAGAAACTTTCGATAAAAAAATATTAAACATAAAACCAAGGGTATTAAAGGTTCCGAGATCATTATGGAATTTGAAGGTTTTAAGATCGAAAAATTATTTTCTTAAGATTTCGGGCAAAATTTAAATTATTTTTTGTTGTTTGAAAAATTAGTTTTGTGTAAATATTTCAGGAGATTTACAAACAATTCAAATGATTTCCTAGCATTTCAGAAAAGAATGTAGAAGCTTTCAAAGCGAAATTTTTCAATTTTGCAAGATTACAAAATTGCAGAAAAAATTCGAATAAGTTTAAGAAATATCTAGAAGTTTCGAAAGGATACAAAAATAATTTTATTCAAAACAAAATGTAGATTATTTTTGAAGATTTCAAACAAAAAATGTAGATGTTTTTCAAGAATTTTGAAAAGTTTCAAGAAAATAAAAAAAATGTCTTAAGATTTCTCGGACAATTTTTTAACAATTTTTTGTTTCACAACATTTATTTTAATAATATTTTGACACATTAAAAAAGATTTCCTCAATCAAAAACTTTGAAAGATTTTAAACATTTATAAAATATTCTTAAATTTTTTTCGAGTTTGGAAAAATCTTAAATATTTTTTAAACTACTCAAATGTTTCTTAACATTTTGTTACATCCTAAAATATAAAAAGAAATTCTTAGAAATTTTCTAGACTCTTTTTCGACATATCTAAAATCTTCAAAAAAATTTTTTAATTTTCTCGAGGAACCTAGGAAAATTATATTTATATAACCTTAAAGTAAATTAACAATGAAAATCAAAAAGAAAATAATTATTCGAAATGTTTATTCTGTGTTAAATATTATTTTTTTCTTTAAGTTATAATTTACCTAAAATTTTGTTTTATTCTGGACTAAAAATTTTTGTTGTTGCAAATTCATCAATTTTGTTGAAAATTCGTCTTTTTAGTTTGAAAATTCATGTCTTTTAATTGAAATTCAATCTTTTTTATTAATATTGTAAACGTTTAGTTTACAATTAAAATCTTTTTTTGGCTGAGAATTCAAACTAATTTGTTTAAAATTCGTCTTTTTGGATGAATTGAACTCTTTTTGATTTAAAATTAAAAATACTTTTCAGTTTAATTATCAACTATTGTATTTTTGGTTGAGAAAATTGAAAATTGAATCACTTCGTTTAAAGTTAAATTTGTTTTCGAAACTCATTTCTTTGGTTGAAGACTCATATTTTTTGTTGAAATTTTGTTGTTTTCGCAAGATAATTCATATTTTCGGGTTAAAAAATATAACTTTTTTTGTCGAAAATTCTCTTTCTTTTTTAATATATTGAATGTTTTTTGTTTAAATATACACCTGGTTAAAAATAATTTTTTTTTGTTGAGAATTTAACTATTTTGTTGAAAATATGTCTTTTTTGAATAAATTCTACTGTTTTCTATTTGAAATAAAAATGTTTTTCGACCTGAAAACAAATAAACAAAGAAACTCAAAAAATAAAGTTATTGGAAATTTTTATTTTGTACTGAAAATTATTCTGCTACTCAAACTGAGAAAACACATGCGGGCATAGCGCGCGGTTGATGATGCTAGTCTTTCCACAAAAAATTGGTGTAACGAAATGTATCGAAAATCACGCACTCATTCTTGTTGAAAACCTGATTGGCTTTTGAATGACTTGAAATTGCCCCATTTATTAGATTTAAAATGTAAAAATGACATCAGCTGCCGACTTTTAATTTGGTTAAAACCGAGGTTACAACTTTTAATTTAATTTTTGACGATTATGGTGGCGAAATAGTTAATTGTTTTTACAAATACAGATCCTAAATTATCTACTTTTATTAGAGAATAGAACAATTTTTTTTGGTTTGTCGAGAAAATTCGAAAACATTTTTGAAGATTTCAGATGTGTCGAAAAAGTATCTAAGAGTTCTTTTTTATTTTAGAATTAGAATTTATTTATTAAGTCATCAGGATATTGAAAAACTTTAGGAAAAATTTAAATAGTTTAAAAGATATTTAAGAGTTTTTTACACTCCGAACAAATTTAAGAATAATTTATAAATGGTCTAAAATTTTTCAAAGTTTTCAAATACTTTAGTTTAAAAATTTAGGTTTAAAATCTTCCGGATTCATTTTTTACAATTTTGGAAATCTTTTGTAATGTTTACCTTCTTTTTAAATATTCTCTTTAAATTATTTGAAAAAATAAAGAATCACTTTGAATATTCCCAGGAATCCTAAGAATTTGTTTTCATGTTGTGCAATGTTGAGAACAGAATTATTTCCCAATATTAAAAAACATTTACAATAAAAAATCTTCTCTTTTATCAATAATGTTTAGAAACATTTAGAAATAATTGTTATTATTAAATTTAAATTATTAAATACTTATTTGAACACTTTGATTTACTAAATTATTGGTGTAGAAAATTCTTCATCCTTATTAATAGATAAATACATATAACCTCATGTAATATGGTCAATGGGTTATGAATAGAATACTTTTGTCATTTTTTAATCATTTGGTCAATAAGTTAAGAAAAGAATTATTGCCTTCATTATTATAGAATCATTTCCAATTTAAATTTTCTCTTTTAGAAATACATGTTCAGAACTAAAATTCCTCGTATGGAAATTGCGATTTAAAAAATTCCAGAAAATCTAGAAGAACAAACTGAAAATAGCCACTTAAAGTCATACTCACGTATTATGCCACCAATCAGATATTCAACAACAATGTTAGCAGGGGAGAAAAAATGTTATTACCAAAAATTTTCGATTAACTACTAATTTTTTGGGTTTGTTTGTTTTTAAGGTTATATAAATATAATTTTCCTAAGACTCCTGGAAAAAATACAAAAAACATTAGAAAAAATTTGATTCAGTTGAAAATATATTTAGGACTTTTTAACGATTGGGAAAAATTTTTTTAAGTATAGTATACATTTTCGGAAATCTTTTAAAGCTTCAGAATATTCTTAATCTATTCAAAACTTAAAAAATTCCTTATTATCTTTTAAACTGACTCGAATTATCCCTTAAACTGTCTTAAAATCTTCGAGATTCGTTTTCGATAATTTTTGAAACCATATATAACGTTTTAAAATCTTTCTAAATATTTTCTTAAAATTAATTTTCTAATCTTGAAACCCTTCAAAATCTTTTAAAAAGTTCTAATTTCCAGATTCTTTTTTGACAGCTTCGGAAATACTTTGAAATGTTTCGAACATTTTTTTAAAAAGCTTCTTAAAATAAATTTTGTAAAATAAAAAATCATTTAAAATTTTCTCAGAAATCTTAAGAAAATTATTTATTCTCTTGAAAACTTTCAAAATTCTTTTAAAAATTGTTTTATTTTTTATTTTAAATCTTCAAAAATCTACATTTTCTCATAAATTTGTTGAAATATTATCAAGTTTAAAATTATTTCTGTATTTTTTCAAAACGAATTTTGTCTAAAAAATTTTGTCATGTTGCAAAATTGAAAAATGTTGTTTTGCAATCTTCTACATTCTTTCCCGAAATTTTAGGAAATCATTTTAAATGTATTAAAATATTTTAAAGGCTGTGTCTAGTCGTCCTGAAAAATTCGGGAAGTGGGAAAAGGGGATGGGCTACTTGTCCCGACTAGCCAAGCTTATGAAAAATATTTGACTACTAATCCGAGTTTCGGGAAGATGAGACACTTTTTATTCTAAAATATTTTCTTAACATTATTTTTTTGAAATAAAAAATCAAATCAAATTTTCACTGGAATCGTAATAAAACATTGTACTTTCTTAAAATCTATCAAAATTCTTGAAAAGTATCAAAATTTTATTTCAAAATCTTCACAAATCTATATTTTGTTAAATATTTGTTGAAACATTTTCAAGTTGTAAATCCTTTTAGAATCTTTTCAAAACATCCGAAACTTCGAAATATACGTTGAAATAATTCAAAATTTTCCCAACTTTTTTTTAAATCCTGCAAAAATAAAAAAAAATGCCTTAAAATCAAACCCTAAATAATAATTAAGGTATTCTAAGTATTTGTCCATAATTTAATTTTTCTCATCTCCTTGAATGTGTGAAAAATTTTACAAATTATATTGTGGTAGCGAAATTTTGAAAACAGAATTATTTCCCAATATAAAAAAACATTTACAATTAAAATGTTCTCTTTCATGAATAATGTTTAGAAACATTCAGAAATAAATGTTATCAAGGGGTTATGAATAGAATCCTTTCGTCATTTTTTTTAAATTTGGCCAATAAGTTAAGAACAGAATTGTTGCCTATATCATGATTGAATAGTTTGCAATTTAAATATTCTCTTTCAGAAATAAAGTTCTAGAACTAAAATTCCTCATTTGGCAATTGCGATTTACAACATTTTAGAAAATTCAAAAGTACAGACTTAAAACAGCCACTTAAAGTCATATTCACACAGTATGGAACCAATCAGATATTTAACAACAATGAGTACGAGATTTACGAGAATTTCGTTCCACCTATTTATTATATAGGATAGGACATTACATACACTTTCTAATGTTTAAACAAAAAATGGTAATGCTTACGCAAGTGGACCGGTGTTTGAGAATAAGTGGAAGCGAAAAAAAGTGCCAAAACAATCAGGCATGACTTCGTCCTTATCGTCATGGCTGGTTGGCAGAAGCGACTGTCAGGAATTGTATGATGAACAGGAGTTTTTCCTTTACAGGTGGAATGTATGCTCACCGATATCCACGCCTGCGCCAGCGAAACAAAGCCTGCTTATAAATATTATATTGCTACCCATCAAATCATGACCCTTTACATGCATACATACGTGTTCTTCACATTGATGTACAATGTACATATAGTATGTACAAAGTATCATGCAGACATAAAAAAACGTGTTTTTATCCCCAAGAGCAACTTTCACGCATCCAATCATCGATTTTTTAAACAATTTTAATAGGGTCATCCACAAATATATCATGTGTTTATTTAGAGCTAACTTTTTTATAAACTTTGACTCAAAAAGAATTTTAATGTGAAATTGCAACTTAATTTTGTTTATTCAATAATTTGTAATCATAAATTAAAATGTGAAAAAATATCGACTGGAAATGTCGATTTTTTAAACGAAACCTGTGGCGCCCCCATGGCTTTTGCGTGACATCATAAGCCTGCAAAACCTAAGAAAAAACATGCCTCAGTTTGATAAAACCAATACAAATGATTAATCCTCAACGTTTTTTGGCTAAAAGGATTTATTTGATAGATTATCATTGCTTTTGATTCTCATTTAAAATCTTTTAATGTACTTTTTACGTAAAATTGCAAGTTGAAATTCTAACCTGAAACATACACTGAAACCTGGAATCAAGAAACCTGGGTTAATGACGTTTCTAGAATTTCAGTACTTAGCATTTTGGTGATGCGAAGACCGCGGAATCGAAAGAGAGGCGGTGCCCAGTCATGCGTGACAAACAGCAGCGTAGCGGCAGAGTGGACAGTGCGCGGGTACTCACATACGCATGTTGCGTAATATTATGTAATCCAATTTGAAATGGTTCACACGGCCCTGAATGTTTACGTTTGAATTCCCTGGATGCACGATCAAGGCCACTGCAAGCTATGCCCGAAGCTGTTTTTAAATTCGGGTTTCAGTCTATAAGCAAAAAGTATTAAAATTAGAAATGTTCCCCTTTTGCAGTGGCGCTTTTTTTAACAGAAGTGCCTCTACAGTGTAAAAATATAATGAATGAAATATAATATAATGAAAATTAAATTTCGAGTTTCACGCTTTTGCAAATTGTTGGAAACTCATATAAAAGCCTGTAGAATAACTGCGTCATGAGATTTAACTGCGGCCGAGTGGCAGCGCTGGCAGTACTTTTAAGCCGAAAATTATTCAACTGCATGGGGAAAATACAAATTTGATTAATTTTAATTGTTATAACGCGTTTCTTGCATACATTTATCTCAGGAATATATTTTATAGTATTTTAAATATCCAATAAAATAATAAGTACTAATGAAAAATAAAGAAAGAATGATTTTTATGGTTAAATACGAATACACTTCTAGCAAAGTACCAATAATAAGTTTACATATGTAAATAATGTAAAATATGAAAAATTGTAAATTTCAATTCGATTTTATTTGTATGGACAATTCTTATGATGAATATTGAAGATGACGCTGAACTGAACTAATTTATAAAAATTTACATTTTTTTAAAGCTAGAAAATAATTTATTTTCTTTTGTTATGAAACCAGTGAAAAAATCAAGACGTTTATAAATAGTTATTTGTGATACAAGGACCCTGCGTGGCACTTTTTTGCCACCAAGAGGTCGAGTGTCACGCACTATTTTTTATCACACCAGTCATCATGAGTGCAAGTATGTTGCATAGAGTCCTAATCTAAAAACCCAAAAGGGAATCTAAACCAGTCCAATCCAATACATCCAATCCAATCAGAGTTTGGGCCACTGCACTCATCGTACCATGAAGTACAGATAAAAATGTCCGTCAGCCAATCAGATCACAGTGTCAGTTACTTTATAGTACGCTGTACCCTAAGTAAAAATTTTACGGCCTAGGCTAAGAAGTGCTATTTTACATATCGTTCACAGTACCTAAAATCGCACTTATGATAGCGGCGTGATAAAAAATAATGTATCTTATAAAAATATCTCTTGTTACAAACAGGTCCAATTTTTCTAATGATTTATATTATAAAGAATAGGATGTATAGGATAAATAAATATTGATAACATTTTAGAATGAAAAAGTGTATTTGTGACCAATATTTTATTATTATACCATTAAGTCCACGATTTTTCTATGCTGTCTGACATGTGTGAGCATAATTTTGGTTAAATGTTAGGAAATATACCAATCATTCTAAACTATATTTAGAAAGGTTTAGAAAATTAAGCGAAATTCTTTTTAAATTTTGAAAAAAATTTAAATCATTTCAAATAATATTTGAAAGGTTTAGAAGTTTTTAAAAAATCGAAAAATAACCTAATATTTGAAAATATTAATAAAAATTCAAAGAAAATGTAAGATTTGGAAGAATTTGAAGCTTCTTAAGAATTTTGAAAGGTTTCAAGAAGACAAAAAACTTTTCTTAAGATTCCTAGGAAAATTATAAACGATTTCTTATACACAAAAAAAATTAATTTTTAATAAAAAATTAAAAAATTTTTAAAAACGTTGAAAAAAATACGGCAATTTTTTTTATTCTGAAAGATTCTAAAAATTTTAGGAATAATTCGAGTCAGTTTAAAATAGGTTTGAAAAATCTTTTCTTGGTAGAAATTTCACCTACTCCGTAAAAATGCAATTGCTTGGTTGAAAATAATCTTCTTTGGTTGAGGATTCGGCTGCTTGGTTGAAAATTTATCTTTTCTGGCTGAATCCAACCATAATTGGTTAAAAATTAATTTTTTATTTTGAAAATTTAATTATTTTGTTGAAAATTCATTTTTTTTTTAAATTCATTTTTTTAAATTGTTTTGATTATTCCATTTTTTGTTGAAAATAGATCTTTTTTAGTTGAAAATTCATGTATTTTGTTGAAATTTCGTCTTTTTTGTCAGAAAATTAATATTTTTAATTAAAAATTTATCCTTTTGGTAAAAAAGCCAATCACTTGGTTGAAAATTATTTTGTATTGCAAATTCGTATTTTCAGGTTAAAAAATTAAACCAATTCCGTGTAGAACAATTCGCCTCTTTTGGTAAAAATTTCATCTTTCTTGATAAAAAATTCAGCTGGCTGAAAAAAAAATCTTTTTTGGTTGAAGATTCAACTATTTTGTTGAGAATTCGTCTTTTTTCAGAAACAGATGATCAAGACATCAGAAATTGTAATCTAATTGGTTTTATTTTTACTCGACACCATAAATTATAACAATATTATTTTGTTTGAATATAATAAGATTTACGGCCATACCACGCTGGAAGCACCAGTTCCCGTTAGATCACTGAAGTTAAGCAGTGTTGGGCGCGGGTTAGTACTTGGATGGGTGACCGTCTGATACTACTGCGTTGCTGTTGGCGGTCGTGGGTGTGGTGAGCCCATTTACTACAAATCCACCTAAAAAAAACACTATCCGAATCGGGTAGTGTCACGCTTACCCCTAGAGGCTCGCCGAAAGGGAAATAGCTTAATGATATACTATTATAATATTATTATACCACTATTAATATTTAAAATCGTATATTAATAATTAATTGAATGATTTGAATGACATATCTCGCTTCTATTAAGTTATTTACAATTTCAAACGAGCATGTAACCTGAATAGCGATTGACCTTTTGAACTTTTGATACTGTCTCTCGTTTTAAGCCAAAAAATGGGATCAAAAAAAGTTTAATTTCTTTATTCAAATGTATAAACAAAAATCTGAGTTTGGATCCAGGCACGGTTGCAGATCACGCGCCGCGCCGGAGCTACTCTGAGTGGCAAAGATAACTGTAAAGTGGATACGCTTTTTTTTCGCTAAAAGATATTATTATTCTTCAGAAACGAAAGCAACGTCAAGGATAGATCATTCATGCGTATAGATTTCTTTCTTTTCAACATTTGTCTTTATTCACAGAATTTTATCTTAAATTTATGTTGTTTTTACTTCCTCATAGCTTTCTAATGGTAATATTTTCCAAAAATTTTAAATTCATTCAATTAAAACTACCTCAATTTAATAATGTCTAGTAAAATGTTCTAAGCAATTATCCAGATGTGTGTAGCGTGTGGATGTGTGTGTGGATGTCACACTTTTTTGTGAACACTAATATCTTGAAACTGACCAAAGGATTTAAAAAAATATTTATTACATCTTTTCTAGCACTTAATAATATTTTAAAAATCGGTTTATTATAGTAAAAACTTTTTTCATTAACTTAACTCAAAGTTGATGCAAGAGCATACAAGATTTCTTGGTTCGAGACGATTCAATTGACCTGTAATATCAATACATTTTATTAAAGAATAGGGAAGTTACGGTAATTTATATATTTTGAAAATCGGTTTTTTATAGTAAAACTTTTTTCACTAACATAATTCAAAGTTGACACAAGAACAGAAAATATTCCTTGGTTCTAAACGGATCGATTGACCTATAATATGTATTGATATATTATATTGAAGAGTAAGGAAGCTATGGTAATGCATAATATTTGAAAATACGGTTTTTTTATAGTAAAACTTTTTTCACTAACATAATTCAAAGTTGATGCAAGAATAAAAAAGATTCCTTGGTTCGAGACAAATCGATTGACCTATATTATTAATACATTTTATTGAAGAGTGAGGAAGTTATGGTCATTTATATTATATTAAAAATCTATTTTGATAGTTAAAATTTTCTCATTTTCATAATTGAAAGTTGATTCGTCTTTTTTGGTTGAATTCCACTGTTTTTTATCAACAAAATAAAATAATTTTTGCTGAAGAATTCATCCTCTTGGTTGAAAGGTAATTTTTCCAATTGAAAACTTCACTCTTAAATTAAATTAACTTAACATAATGCTGGAAAAGGGATAGGGTGCGATAGAATTTCACCCTTCCCTTTTCCATCTCGAAAAATTACCATTTTAAATACAAAATTTAATTTTTCTCATTTGTCATTGTATTTTACCATTTCTTTTGTATTATTTTGTAATTTTGTATTTTATATAAACTTCTATTCTTAAATTGATCAAAATGAAAACTTTAGTTTGTCTATTATTTAAAAAACCATAAATGCTTCCTCTATGAGGAAGCAAATACATTTGGTAACGGGAAGCAAAGTGCTATAATATATTATATTATAAATATTTTTAAATAAATCCTTTTACTTTTATAATGGATACATATTACATATACAATATAATTTAACATATTGAGGCCATATTGATTATTTACAACTTGCATATAAGTATGGCTTATAGCTAAGCATATCGATTATGGCAAGCACTCGGAGATCTCACAGCTGATAACAATAAACAGGTGACAATTCCAGTATCCTCAAACGAAGATAACAAATCTCTTCGTTTCTTTTTCAAATTTAAATGTGGGAAAATCGAGAAATTCATTTTTGGGAAGATACATTTTTTGAAGGACCTACATTGTAATGAATAATATATATTTTTTTCAGAGAAAACATTTTATTGCAGGAAGAACAATGAAGGAAAGATATTTTTCCTGAAGTTGCAGTTTACTAAAGATGATATTTTTTTGAAAAGCCTACATAGTATGTATTTAAGAATATATGCATTTTTTGAGATAAAACATTAGATTGAAGAAAAAACAATGAAGGAAAGATATGTTTTCTGAAATTGCAGTTTATTGAAGTTGATAATATTTTTAAAGCCTAATAGTACGTAATGAATGAAAAACAACGAAAGAAATTTTTTTTTCAATTGTGGTTTATTAAAAAAAAAAAAAAAACATTTTCTTAATAGCCTAATTTGTATATAGATATTTCTTCTGAAACTGCAGTTTATTGAACGAGATACATTTTCTTGAAGAGTATGTTTTATGTCCTCATATTCGATAATGTCTATTTTCATACATAGAAATTATTTCCAGAAAGAGAAGCATATCGTTTCAACATTGATTTCATATAATCGATGTGTCCTTATTTCAAACTTTTTGTACCTGTGGCATTAACAAAGTATCAATTGATTCATGGCATACGTTATAGATTTATGAACATGACGTTTACCTGCATATTAGCGTCATTTAGTATGCAAGGAATGCATAATTGGCAACTCACCCCTTATAATCAATCTGAAAAGTTAAATGAATCGTTTTCTTAAAAAGAGAAGCTTTTTATGAATTTTTAACGTTTCAAGCGAATAAAAATGTTGTCTTAAGATGCCCAGGATGATTTTAAATATTTTTTTAACGTATAAAAGTACTAAAGATTTCAAAATATTTCAAATGGTTTTATAAAATTTCGAATCAGAATGTGGAAAATTCTGAAGCAATTTTTTCAAGTTTGCAATATTACAAAATTAAAAAAAGCTCGTGTATTCAAGAAAATAAAAAACATTTCTTGAGGTTCCTAGGAAAATTTTAAATGATTTTTCATCTTGAAAAATTAATTTTAAGAGAAAATTGAAAAAGATTTCCAACATTGTCGAAAAAGAATCTGGAAAACTTTAAAGCATTTTTTTTAAATTTTATAGGTTGAAAAAATGTGAGGAAAAGTTTGAATCACTTTAGAAAATATTTAAAAATTTTGACAAAATTTAAAAAAAAATTTTGAATTTCAAAAATAATTAAAAGTTTTAAAAGATTTCAAAAAATTTAAAGCAAAATGTAGATTTTTATAGATATCGAAATAAAATTTTGAAGCTTTTCAAAGTAGTTTGAAAGGTTTAAAAATAATTTAAAAATTTTTTAAGACTCCCGTGAATATTTAAAATAATTTTTTATTTAGAAAAATGGATTTTGAGAGAATATAAAAAAAAATTTCAAACGATTTCCAAAATTGTCCAAAAAGAATCTGAAAGATTCTAAGTCAATTTTTAAACATTTTCGTTCATTCTTGCAAATTTCGAACCAAAAAATTAAAAGCTTTTTAAGGATTTTGAAAGGTGTCAAGAGTATAAACAAATTTTTTTCAGATTCCTAGGAAAA
This sequence comes from Andricus kollari, assembly GCA_932074435.1. Lineage (NCBI taxonomy): Eukaryota > Metazoa > Arthropoda > Insecta > Hymenoptera > Cynipidae > Andricus > Andricus kollari. Next base: position 11,900 of record CAKNWW010267792.1, read on the forward strand.
CTTAAAATGATTTTTAGTTTGATAAATTGATTTGAAGAGAATATGTAAAAAGATTTTAAAACATTTCAAAAGGGTTCCAAAATTGTAGAAAAAGAACCTCCAAGATTTTAAGTTTTTTTTTTATTTTGCAGCATTTAAAAAGAAATTAATAAAAATGTGAATCATTCAAAAAGATATTTTAAAGCTTACAAATAATCTCAAAAATAATTTGATATTTGAAAATATGTAAAAAGGTTAAAAAGAATATGTAGATTTTTTAAGCTTTTGAAATAAAATTTGGAAGCTTTTTAAGGATTTTGAAAGTTATCAAGATAATGAATGAATTTTATTCTTGGTAACATTCTTAGTGATTTTTATTTTTTTAAACAAATTTTAAAGAAAAGATTTCAAAACATTTCCAAAGATTTCTAAAAATGGGACTACTGAAAAATTCTAGAAAATGAAATTCTGGATACTGTAAAATTCCTGAAAAAGAAAATATTTGAAATAGCAAATTCTCGAAATTATAAAATTCTAGATATAAATATGTTTATCAAATAAAAATACTTTATTTTATTGATTATTTTGGTTGAAGTATAATTTTTTTTTTAATTCTACCATTATTTTAAAAATTCTTCTACGTAGGTTGAAAATTCTACTATTTAGTTAAAAATCTAAATATTTAGTTAAAGATTTAATTATTTGTTGAAAATTCAACTATTTTGTAAATAAGGCATCTTTTCTGTTCGTAAATTCAACTGCTTTATTGAAAATTCGTCTTTTCGGATTGGAAATTCATATTTTTAGGAAGAAAAGTTCTTGGTTAAAAATTCAAGTCTTTACAAAAAAAAAAAAATTTTTAGATTTAATATTCAACTACTTGGTTAAAAATGCAACTGTGGTTGAAATTACTTCTTTTTTTTTAAATTTGACCATTTTTATGAAAATTGCACTTTGAAGGTTGAAAATTCAAGTATTTGCTTAAACATTCATCATTGATTCAAATAGCTAGAATCCGGTCACTGACAACCAGTGAAAAGTTACTTATTCATTAACTGAAAGTTCCACGTTAGCAGCACTGCACCACGTCAATTTAGCAGTCCTAATAAAATAAGATTTTAGTATATTCAATACTGATTTATACGAGTGTGAGTATATTTTTCCCGCAGTAAATTCAGCACACTTATAGTTCGAAAAGTTACAAATTTATTTCTTAAGAAAATTATTTTCGCTACTTAAGTAAACGAATAACAACAATGCTACTTTAAAACTTTGAGGATCAGTGAAAAGTCCGGAATCACTGATTAATCAGTGAAATGTCCAACTACTATTTCAATCATCGAATTTTTCACTGATTCATAATTAGAGAGTATATGTTTTATGTTCTATTTTAGTCGTTCATCAAATGAAATTGAAGAAAAAAGTTTGACTTAAAGGGGTTGGGGCAGGGGGAGGGGGGTGTATTTTTGACGTCACCGTGGGGGATTTCAAGCTTTGTGTGATGATCTGTAACGAAGAAGGGGAGGGATGGATAAAGTGTACAAAATACGGTGATGTAGTTTTTGAACGGCTCTTGATGAAAGAGAATAATTTAAAATAATTATCGATAATGAGAGTAGAAAGTGGATGGACTCGTGTGGATAATGGCGTTTCGACCATTAGATGTTTCACCATTGTTACTGAAAGATTTGTGACTGCGGTCTGAGGTTGATTAATTTCCATGGTTGAGAAAACATTGAGGCGGCGATGCGTGGTCATCAGAGATGATTCCACACGGATTCGAGATTGCATTGCAGATGTTCCAGTCTGGCAGCAGGTGAAACGAGATGCTTCAATAACTCGAAGTTATTTTTAGATTTTTAACTACCCCCTGCCGAAGACCTTCTTCTCTCTCTTCTCTCTCTCTTCTCTCTCTTCACAGGCACTTCTCGAGCGTATACATATGCTATGATATGAAACTCTCCTGTCTGCCGCGGCCGTTTAAATTAAATAGATATGTATCTACTTCTCACGTGATGGCGTGAAAACGTTTTCCCTTAATAGCCGACACTTTCAAAGTGCCTATAAAACCAAACTCGGTGCCGTCACGTAACACGTAACTCGACACTTCGGCGCATCATTCTCTTCTAACGAATATTCACCTTAGAAATGGGGTCGTTCCACTGGTAAATGTAATCACATTTTTTCCATTCAATGCCCTCAAATTAAAAATATATATATTCTTTGAGCAAATGCAATCAGAATTAGGGTTCTAAGGCCCTTTCGATAAATTAAAGGTTAACAGATTGATCCTTTTTTTCAAATAAAAAAGGTTTTCTTCCCAGAATATCCTTTAGTTTATATATTATAGGTCGAGTATTCTGTTCCAGCAAAATATGCCGGATTTTAATCTTCTCTTCCGGCATATTTTGAATTACTATGAATTCCAAACGATTTATTATGAATTCTAAGCAATTCTAGATTAATTGCAATAAGTTAAAAAATTGATGTTTGGCAAAATATGTCGGATAATAGAAAATTAAAGGGTGATCTTGATGACAGATGGAGATTATGTTTCATCCGTTTCTTTGGCCAACATTACTTATGTGACCAGTCACAGGGGCGCCTTCCCGCCCCACACGAGACGTTGGAAAAGGGTTAGAATCTGACCTACATTATTTCTGCGATTGTTACAAGTAATCATAAAATAATAGATTGCTTGCTAAAGGGAGGGGTTACCGTCAACAACCGTTGCTGAAAGTTTGACAGTTGGATAGCTGGAAAGCCAACAAACCTTCAGAAGCCATAAAAAATCGAAAGTCATTTAACCCAAAATCTGGACCACAATTTATGCGTCCAACATAACTGTTATCAAAGTTATCAAAAGTTACATGTGTATTATCATGAATTACTCAGCTTTCCTTAAATTAGCATATATTTCCATCAATTACCATAATTTAAAAAATTTATGAAAAGTTTGATGAAATACCATAATTTCTAAAATTTATTTATTGTGGAAATTTTTGGAAAAATTGTGAAAATTGTAAACATTTATGAAATTTGTGGAAATTTATTAAATTTATGAAATTTGTTGAAATTTATGAAATTCGTGGAACTTTATGAAGTTTGTGGATATTCATGAATTTTGTGGATATTTATGAATTTTGTGGAAATTTATGATACTTTACAGAAAATGATTACGTTATTAAAAATATTCCGGAATAGAAAAATAAAATCCGGCAAAATATGCCGGATCCGTATACACTACGTATATTATATTTGTATACATCTCTACATTCACCACCTATGTTCTTTCTCTCCATCCCACTCCTCTCTCAATTATACACCTTCTTCAACCTCATTCACTCTATCCATCCCTCCCACCCCTATATCCTCTATTCCTACGCCCCTTTCAGATATTCATCATCTCACATTTTTGCAGTACTCCTCTTCACCATTATACATACATACGCTCCTCTCACTCCTCCTCATCCGTGACTTAGCATTCATAATTATATACCCCCTCAACTCTCCCCTCTGCACGACACCCTCTGACTCTACGCCCCTCTCGCAATATCACCCTCTGGCAGATATCTGTCACCCATCCACTCACACGACTTTACTCTGCATCCTTACACCACTTTCTCATCCATAATCACCTCTCTTTCACCAACCATACTTGCGCCCACCCTCCCGTATTGCCACTCGATTCCAACGCCCCTCTCACACGTTTACTATTTTCCGTACACTCATCACCACTTCTCCTCCCGTAAATACCTACGTCCCCTCCCGCCATCAACCGCTACTCTTTCATCAACACCTACCCCTAGGCTTCCACTCCCAACTCCTTTACCCTTTCTTCCTAGATCCTCTATCCTGCTCTACATACCCACGCCCCCTTCGGTCATAAACCGCCCCACTTTTATCAGTATTTTGCCTCTTCCCTTCCTCTATCATTTATCCCTACACCCCTCTTACACATTATAAGTCTGCAGGATACCAGTCCCCCTCTAGTACCTTTCCATCATCACGAACTCTTCTTGTAATCCTAAGTGATCAACTTGTATGTCGGAGTAATCCACTTGTAATCCATTTTATCCTGCGTAATCTGGAGTTATCGCATAATCGAAGTAATCCTTTTGTAATCCAAAGTAATCCACCTTTAATTCGGGTAATCCCCGATAATCCGAGAAATCCGGAGTTCTCCAGTATAATCCTAAAGTCGGTTCCAAAGGTATAGGCCCCTCACTTTTTTTGCTTGC
>CAKNWW010267808.1:0-19062 GCA_932074435.1 Andricus kollari
AATATATTTATTAAGTCCCTAGGGCTAAACAGCCCTCTAAGGAACAAATTTTACAGATGTTTTACAACAAAAAATGTGACAACTCTGGTCAAACGACGATTATGACGTTGGTAAAACAAAAAGAATTACAGATGGATAAAGATAAAAAAGAATATATCATATAAAGAATATGAGTCATATATGCTATTATAAGCTAGTGGTAGGCAAGACGTATATCATTAGAGAACTTAAAACTTAATTGTTAGATAACTTATATAAACTATGGATCGAATTGCAAAGATTCAATTGTTATAATATTAAGGCGTTATAATGAAACGGCGTAAAACGACATTAAAAGTTAGATGAATGAACGAAACTCAATTCACCAGTACGAAATTTCGAGAGTAGAATTATCAGTACTAAATAAAAACTTAAAAAATAGCTTTTTAAAGTGATAAGGCGAAGGTGCATTCCTAATTGATTGAGGTATTTTATTCCAAAGACGCGCTCCCCTCACCATAAAGGATCTTTGCAACTTACAAGATTTGTGACGTGGAACTGTAAGGACCGTTTTTCTTACACGAAGCCTAGACTGAGCAGGTAAAGTCACATTTCTATTTTCAAAGACATCTATAAGATATTGAGGGGTTTTGTTATAAAAGAGATTGTAAATTAGATGATAGTAATTATATGAATGTGTTCATATTTCGGTACATCATAGATAAATCGTATGCAGGCATTAAGTGCTCGCTCGAGATTAGAATTCAGTTCGTCTGTGATATCATCGTACATAATACACCCATAATCAAAAAACGGGAGGATAAGACTCTTAACAAGTAGGATCCGAGTTGAAGTTGGCAAGGATTCCTTGTTCCTTTTAAGCTGTTGGAGTACTCTATAGGTATTCCTCGATATTTCAAGAATTTGCTCTTTCCAAGAGAGGGTACGGTTGAGGATGTACCCTAAATCCCTCACCGAATCAACGAAGGCAATGTCAAGGCCATCAACCCTGAGCTGAGGGATGGTAGCAGTGGACGGTGAAGAGGACTGTCCAATAATAATTGCTTTAGTTTTTGAAGGGTTCAGCGTTAACCTATTGTTTAGTGCCCATTGATTCACTATATAAATATCCTTCTGAACTCTCGCAATCAAAATATTAATGGAAGAGATAGGACCAGAGACATATAGTTTAAAATCGTCCGCGTATTTATGGTACTTACAATGCTCAAGATCACTACCAAGGTCAGAGGTGTATAGACCGAAAAGGAGGGGGGCAAGAGTGGAGCCTTGGGGAACTCCACTCTCGACCCCAACCCAATCGGACCGTTCACCCTTATCATTAAGCACTTGAAGAGAACGGTTTTTTAAGTAGGATTCGAACCATGCAATTGCAGTACGGGATAGATTAAAGTTACGAAGTTTATGTAAAAGAAGCTTGTGATCAACAGTATCGAAAGCTTTAGAAAAATCAAATAAAACAACTATTGTTACTTCTTTCTTTTCGATAGCGATTTTCAAGTCTGAAGTAACTTTCAGAGAGGCTGTTAATGTACTGTGCTTAGCCCGAAAGCCCGATTGTAGTGGATCGAGTAGCCTATTTGCATCAAGATAACCCGTAAGTTGCGAATGCACAATACGTTCTAGCGGCTTAGACATAGCACAAAGTATTGAAATAGGCCGGAAATCATTAGGTGAAGAGGGACTAGAAACCTTAGGAATAGGGCGAATCAGCCCTTTTTTCCATAGATCAGGGAAAAATCCCACCTGAAGGGAAGAGTTATAGATGTGAAGGAGTATGGGGAAAATTACAGGAAGCGCTAGTCGAATCATCTTAATAGATATACCATCGATTCCTAAAGCGTTAGTTTTTATTTCAAAGAGTTTCTCGAAGAGAACTTCCGGTGTTATGTCTAAAAAAAAGAAATCAGTATCTCGAAAAGTCGAGCTTGCCTGAACTGCTGTAAGGGGTAAACCAAAGTTTGAGGAGTTGAAGGATGGTAGATTTGTGAATGCTTTTAATAAATCATGAGGTGGGAAAGTATGAGCTGAGGCTTCATTCTTAGGTGGAATTAGATATAAGCGTCTAAGTAAATGCCAGATATTTTCATTTTTATTCTTGTTCTTTATAGCGTTGTAATTATATTGATTATACGAATCCCTGATTTTTGTTTGAACTAAGTTCCTTAGCTGACGAAACTGTGCTTGTATCAGTGGATTTTTAGTTCTCTTTGCCAGGCGACGCTTATTATTACGTTCCTTCATAAGGTTTTTGATTTCAACTGTGATCCAAGGAGCTGAATTTTTATGTTTATGTGGAACATGCAAAGGCGCAAACTGATCGAGCGAAGAAATTAAGTAAGAGCATAACAGATTTAATTTACTATTAATTTCTTCAATTCTTAGTATTTTTTCCCAATCATACGTCATTAAGTGCTCCTGAAACTTACTCTCATCTACATATGCAAGATTTCTTATTTGGGTTTGATTACGGTTTGTGGGTTGGGTACATATATATTTGTATTTAATATTGATAAGATCGTGATTAGATAGAAATGGAATAGGATGCTGGCTGTAAGAATTCAGCTTATCAAGATCATCTACTATCATTAAATCTATTCGGGAACTGGAATGATTAGTGTGATGAGTGGAATTATGTGGAACAATGGATAACCCAGCAGCATATATCATAGTTGTTAAATATTTAGTATGATTGCAAATCGCATTCAAATTAGTATTGAAATCACCTGTGAGAATAATATTATTGAAGTTAGGTACATAGGTAAAAATTTCGGATTCAAGTTCTGTTCCAAAATAAGCATTTGGAGGTTTATAAATGACTCCCACCAAAACAGAGTCCCTCGCTCCCCTGACCACAACAAAAAGAAATTCAGAAGTAGGATAATTAACGGCCGAACTGACTCCCAATAAGACCCCCCTAAGGCTGTCATGCACATACAGACACACACCACCCCCTCTCCGCTCCTCTCTGTCTCTACGAAAGAGCACGTAATTATCAAGTGCGACTACACTTGATGGGTGATTCGAGGTTAGCCATGTCTCTGAGACTGCTATAATATGGTACGAACAAGAGCTGAAAAAATGTCGAAACTCATGAATGTGAGCCAAGAGAGACTGGGCATTAACATGGCAAATATTTAAAGAATCCATAATAAAATGTGAATAAACTTAGCTGCATAACAAGAATAAGTCCACAAAAAATTAAACTTATAACTTATAATTATCAATTGCAATTATCGCACTGTCACATGGACTTGCCTGACGATTATAAGTCTTTCAAACGACTGAAAGTTTCTGTATGTAACGTGTAGTGCATTTAAATCCCAGAGTAAGTAAAACCGGTGATGCTTGGTGGCTAAGGAATTTGAGCGAAAAGTCGCTGAGGTTAGGAGTGTCCAACAAGAAAACAATCGTGCAAGGCACGTTACCAGCACGACATGCGAGGTGCGCGGTACGTGTAGAGTGCGAGGGATATGCGTCTCACTTGGTGAGAGGCACATGGAGACACGTGTGGTAGACCCAAATGGAGACACGTGCCTTTGACGCACATGCGTCGCACTTTGCTAATGATAAAAAGTGACAGAAAAATGTAATAAAGCACTTTTAGTGCCGCACTGTCTCTCTCGTTGTACGTCGTTCCCGCATAAGTTGGACAACCAGATAGAATGTGTACTAGGTGCTCGGGGTGTGTATGAATCGCTCTGCAGCTATCATCAGGAATGTCTTGACTTATAATGTGGCGACGGTATGCTAAAATGGAAATGACATCATCTTCACATGCTAAAATGAAACCATCCATGCCCTCCTTGATTCCGGGTGATTGCAGGAAAGAAAACGCTAGCTCATACGACATCGACTGATCGTTTATATTTTTGTAGAAGATGCCGTGCATTCTCTTGTCGAGGAGCTGTTCACGGAAGTTTTTCTCCTGTGCTTTTTCTCGATGCTAGCCATTAGGTGTGAGTACCCGAGATGGACCATCTTTGATGCATTTTGCTCACCCCTGATATTGAAGTCAAGGCCAAGTGTTTCCGCAGCTTCCTCTGCTGCTTTGTACCGAAACGTTTCTTTGCTCACTTCCTCGTATTTTCTGACCATTTTATGAAGACACGCTCGTCCATTTGCGACCATATATGCTGTACCCAGCAAGATCCTATTATAAAGACATTCGAGATTCCGTATTCCGCGATCACCTTGGCGGGGTAAGATATAAAGTCATGGAACGGACGACTTAAGGTCCATGCTTTCCTTCATGTGCATAACTTTTCGTGACCGAATGTCAAGGGATTTGAGCTCGTACTTCGTCCACCGAACCATTTAAAATCAATAGAGTACTAGCGGGACGGCCAACATGTTCTATGCAGATTTTTTGTTCCTGACCGACATATCGGAGAACCAAATCTGTATCTGCATCGAGGAGCACTCTTTGTAGATACTCTTTATGTTACGTTCTGAATTCAGCTTTGGCATTTGCAAAAATGACATTGTTCAGTTTTATTTTTAATAAATAAGCTTCTTATTTTAAATCCAGGTATGAAAGCAGTCAATGAATCGACTACTGTTACCGCTACCTAGGAAGATCAACGTGGACGTAGTAGTTGCGTGTTCCCTTTGGGGTGCTTTTTTCGGAAGTCCCCTTGACTCTCATCATCAGGGTGCTTGTTTTTGGTAAGTCCTCTCGCCTCTCACTATCGGGGTGGTTTTTTTGGTGAGTCCCATTACTTCTCACCATCGGCGTGCTTGTTTTCGGTGAGCCATCTCGCCTCTCACGATTCACTTGTTGATTCCTGCTTGAAAAGCTTGCACACATCTGCGGAGTGTGTCTCGTGTGATTTGGTTACAAGCAGTCCTGATTCGCTGTTTAATGTTCTCCCAAGCTGCTGGCACTTCTTGATAAACTAGATTCTTAAAATAACCCCACGAAAAGAAATCCTGCGACGTAAGGTCTGGCGATCTGGCAGGCCAATTTAGCGGACCTCCTCTACCGATCCAGTCATCGTTGAAATTTCGATTCAGTACTTCACTCGCGATTACCGAATAATGCACTGGACAACCGTCAGGTTGAAACCAAATGTTCTGTCGTACTTCCAAGCTTAGGTCTTCAAGCAATGTTGCAAGTTTATTTTTCAACAAGTTACGATATTTGCCACTGTTTAAATTACCACCACCAAAATACGGACCGATAAGTTAGTATCCAATAACTTAACGCCAAACGTTCACGGACCAAGGACGGTCAGCTTCGCTCAACCAGACGACTCATCTGAGAATAATACTCGAAAAAAGAAATTCGGGTTCCCTTGTATCTGCGGAAGCCCCCATTGGCAAAATATCACTCGGTTGTGAAAATCACTGCCATGAAGTTCATGATTCAGTGAAATATGAAAGGCATGATATTGAATACCTGTTAATACCTTCCAAACACTGGTTAGAGATATTCCTGAATCGCGGCTTAGTTGTTGAGTACTAACATGGTGGTCATGAGTGGCTGCGGCTAATATCGCGATTTCATTATTAACTCCAATAATAGATTTTCGACGATTCCTTTTTTACGCTTGTACCCTTCCGTCAGTGGTGAAATTCTTGACAACCCGGTAAAAAGAAGCGCGTGACCGTACACTGTATAAAAAGCATTCAGCATAAAAAGTTACATCCTCGATATTCCTGCCACTTTCTCCTTAAATGGGAATCGATTCAACTTTTTCTTGTACAGATAAAGCCTCTATTTTAAAAGTAATAAGGTCAAGGAATAAGGGAAATAAGCAAGACTGTCTGACTGTCTGTCTTTTTTACCTTTCGTTTGGAAGCGCATTACTTAAATAGTCAACAATGTCATTTTTCTCCAATAAATCGACATCTGGCGCGAAACGAAAATTTTTGTTTCTCATAAATTATACGTATTTTTATAGAGAATCTGAATTAGCAATAACATCCTCAGCCACCTGCGGTAGTTGTTTAATCTTTTTATAAATCATATACCCCTCTCTTTCTTCATGCTTGTCGAAAAAGTCAACTTTTTCTGCCCAGACGGGACGGCCCCTTCAATAATTATTTAAACCCATTTACTTACATAGTGACGAAATGAAAAAAATTCCACTTGATTCTTGCTTGTAACATTCTTACTTTATTTGATTTATCGATTTTATTTTCAATTCAAATTTTCTGTTTCCATGTCGAAATGAGATCCACAAATTGACGATTTTACCTAAACCGAGAATTGTTAGATTTCATGAACACGCGTTTTCCCTTATTATGGATAATTTAATATGTTTGTAGCAACTTAAACCAGTTTTCCTTTAATGAACTCTATCCAGCAACACTAGTCCAATTACACAAATTGGGTCAAGTCTGGGCAGAACGTTAAAACGTGCCCTTACCACCCGATTGTTAAGTTTCACCAGTAAGGATACGCTTGAAACTGGGATGGGAACCCCTCTTTCCCCTGGACGAAATTTATTGCTAATTTTCACGCGTAAGTCTCGAAAAAGAAAGTAATTTTTGATCAAAAATTCCTCACAAATATAACTTTCGGTTGATCTCAACTCTACGTCGGCTGATGACTCTATAAAATTTAGTTTCCTTCGATTATGACTCATTGGAATGTCTTTTTACTTGTAGTTGATTGGGGGCTCACAAGTGTGCTGAGGAGATTACGAGAAACATAATATTTATTTCATAAGACTTCGATCTATAGATAGAATCGCTGCCCTTAAGATTAAATTGACTCCTATCACTATCTCCCTCTCCTTTTCTCGAGCATCCAGGACATACTTTTATTTTTCTCAGTCTTTTTCTCACCTTAACTGAGACTTCGTTTTCTCAAGACTAGGTGCAATGTTTAGAGGAAACTCCACCTTAGTTTCCTATCATAAAGAGACGCTACAATTCTTCAAATCACTTCACATTGGACTTGGCAGTAGGCAGACATTTCTTTGTATTTAAAGCTACTTAAGTTTGGTTTTACGAAGCCAACGTTCTAGTCTAGATTCCCATACTGAGTCGCTTCATGACCATAGTGAATTCAGACTCAACAACGTGGAACAGGATATAACATGATTTGATATTTTACAGTTACTTCGACCTTCAGATTTCAAGTTGTGCAATTTCCAAGTCAAAAGCTTGGTTCAAAGCTCAATTTGGTTTGAATTGGTCGTTTCGCTGCATCAAATGAAATTTAATTTTTCCTTTCCCTCCTCAAAGCTTTGTGCAGATCGGATCGATTTTACCAATTTGGGAATCCATTCTCAATTCCCGGGTCTATACCTCGTAGAAAGAGAATTTCACCCCTGGCTAAACACGTCCCTATGTGCTCAGGATTGGGGATAGATTAACCAAACTTAAGAAAAACTGGTTAGAACTTAGAAGATTCCAATAAAAATAGTTTCCAATAAAAAAAAACCAACCTCGCTTATTCCTGAATGCTCCCTAGCTAAGGATACGCGTAAGCAACTCATGTGCTTGCGACGGATACTACTTCCCTCCCGTGGTTGCTTGCGATTTCCCGATACGACCGCTCTGATCGCCTGTCCAGCGAAAAGTGATTTCTCGATCGTCGCTATCTCAAGAGTGTCGCCAGCCCGTCTTGGTACCGCTGGTCTCCCTACCTTCGGGCCCTGTATATTGCGCACGCAATTTTGAGTTTACCCAGTGGCCTGTTGCCCTATATTTATAAATTTGTAGCTATATTGAGCCCTTCGCGTTATCTCCCTTTATCACATTTCTAGTATTAATTTTACGTTTCTCCTTTCCTCTTATTTTAATTGAAGTGCAATGTTGTTTTGAACCGTATCATGCTCCAAAAATAATTTCTATTGATTTTGAAGTTGCGATTCATTCTGCCACAGAAATAAAAGGATGACGCATATTTTTTAAATACTTCAGCAGAGAAAAAAGTTTTGACACTGTATGCTGACAATCCTAAGACTGGAAATAGTATGAAGGAAAGAGTACATGAATCATGGTTCCTCAAAGCAATCAATCTCGACGCCACTGACACATGTCCGTCATCCACTTCTGCTTCTTCTGTCCGAGAAGATAAGCAAGGGCGGGAAATTTACGCGAGACAACATCGTGCAACACTGTCCCTTGAAGTCAGGTCTCTAGCCGCGGATGCCCTTACGCAGCAGACGGGACAGTTGGAGATAAAGGTTTCAACTCTGGATACTTTTTTAGAGCTACCAATCTTTGTCGAATGTTATTAGGAACAGTGTTGACGGACCAGATGAAGTGATCCCAGAAAAATAGCCTTTTGCATATTTTTCGCGATGGAATGAGCCTCACGCTGGTAAGCCGGAATCTTGTTGAGTTGGCTAAGAAATGAAGCTCTTATACCTCCAAGACAGCCGATTATGAGAACTCCAATATAGACTTTGTAGCCTCGGTACAGCCTGCTCAGTTCGAAAAGAAGTGCTTGATATTTCGCCCGTTTTTCCTTGTCATTTTCCATGATATTACCATCGGCTGGTGCCGAGAATTCAATCATGTAAATGATCTTGGTCTGACGATCACATCACTAAGTGATGGCAGGTTTAACTTGACCGTATACACATTGTAACAAAAAGGTTCCATCAATATAAAAATGGTTTTGTAAAATTAAGCAGGGTTTGTAAGAGTGATATTCCAGATTAGTATAAGAGTAGGGGAGCATAGGATGGCTTGAAGTGTCGGCGGAACGCAGCTCTCAGCCGCAAAGGTATCTCGGGCGGTGGTAGAAGTTCAGAGAAGGAACGGAGGAGCCTTGCGTATCCAGAACGCGGAGGAGGGATTCGAGTTCCAACCAATGGATATTTTGACTGCGGAGGAAACTCGCTTGCACCAAATTCCCTTACTTCTGCACGATCTGCTCTGTAGCTTTCTAAAGGAAGGCTTCTTTGCCAATCATCTCGATTTTCCTGAAAATCTTTAGGAGAGGATGTTTTCCATTCGCGATAATGTAAGCCGTGCCCAAAATAATTCAGATATAAAGATATTGGAGATTTAGAAGTCCGCGCCTGCCTTGACTACCATGGAACTACCCCAAACGAGTAGAGTAGAACCGGGATGGCTGAAAGATGGAAAAGCCAACTCTGTCACTGGTGTTGTGTCCTGAACGCAGCTCTAAGGCACGCCTAGGTATGTATATGTGTGTCCAGTGTCAACATTACACCTATATCTACAAGCTCAGTCTCCACGAGTGCGCCAGTGTCCGTCCTCGCTTCGAATTAATCTTGGCACACTTGTCTAATCTAAAGTCCATACCAACCTCTCTTGTGTACCTCTCGACGACATTCAAGGCACTCTGAAGTTGGCTTGATCTAGAAGCATAGATCTTCAGGTCATCCATATAAAATACATGAGTGATCTTATTCTCGCGATGAAAGACGCCTAGATGAGATAGTGAATCCAGTTTTACAAATAGGAATCAATATCTCTATGCATCGCATTATGTGTGGATGAACCTTCAAGCTCTCCCACAGACAGATGATAAGTCTATGAGACAGTCTATCGCCAAAGAGGCGCAATGGGTCAGCGAGAAACCGTTGATTTTTCCTGATCCACCCCTCCCTCTTCTTTATTCTCAGCCTTGTGTCCGATAACACCCGTAATTTGTCGTTTTTTCCTTTACTTTGTTTTCAGCACCCCGAACTCTAGTGTGATCGTCACTGTTTTCCGACCCATTATCGGGTGCTCTGCGCGTTCGATCGTTTTGAACCGTATATACAACTTTTTGGTGGTTTGATGGTGTGAATGTTGTCCCCACGAGCAGCTAGGAAAAGGATTTGTCTTTCTTTATAGAGCGCCGCATGCAAGGATAAGGCTGCATACTCTGGGAGGTCGCCTGATATCCCAGAGTCAGCGTTTAGGACACGACGCCCAGGTGCGATTCAGCTTTCGGCATGGTTGTTAAGCCTCCGCTTGGTAGGTTTTTCTTCGGGACCATCGCTGAATAATTTTCTGCTACTGCTTATTAATTATTGTGACCATATTCAGCAGAAACCCTTAGTACAGGGATCCTTTTTCCGCAACCTGAGAAGGCGTCTGGTGGCTTTGTCATAGGCCCTCCCGTTCGATTCCTATGGAACCAAAACCCCCAGTCTTTAATATGACAGCGATGCACTCAAGTTATTAATTCATTTATTACATGCGAAAAACTGTTCGGAAAATTACCCTTTTTCACTCAAAATTAAATTAATTAAAATATACGCATATAAACTTGTATATTAAACAAACATCAATTGTGCCAGAAGCGGAGTCGGGTCAGTTGACAAGCGGCAAGGCACATTTTACTCCTGGCACCTTGCAGACTCCAATACTCACTCTCTCAAACATAAATGAATCTGACTTCATTGGCCACCGTACAACATACGTATGGGAACAAATTCATTTTGAGCAAAATGTCAAAACCAAGACTATCTTGCTGATTCCATTTTTGACCTCAGCTTTTGATAAATGTGTGCCTCTTCACGTTCCACATTTCGTGAAATGAAAATCTTGCACCTGAATCACATCTGATATTAGGATACTGATGAAAGAAGATGATAATAAACGTATATTGCCGAAAAGAACAAGATATACGGCAATTAAAGCTGAATTCCGGAAATATTAGGAACCTTGTCCAAACCAAAATCCGGGACGCCTATAATCAGTACAACATTGACTCCATTAAAAGAAGGAACAAAAATGGGAATGTATGGCTCCTTTTAGGGCGATTAAGGTTCATCCTTTTTCAAGCGTGCTTCTCCGGATTCGTTTCATTCTCCTCACGTTCTCTTAAATACCTTTACAATTTTGCCGTTGTCTGGAGCAGATTCGTCTACCCTTGGAAGTACTCTCCCACCTTATTTTGATGATAGTAACTTTTTCTTTTCGGACATCTCTCTTGAATTTTTCTTGCAAAAAAATAAATGAGGTAATATCTAATGCAATAGGGATTGATTTAATTTCCATTTGAATGATCCGCTTATCACTTTCTGTCATTTTTCCTGTTCTCCTGCTTATTTATAATTCCTCCCTTTAGGTTCGAATATTCCCTGATATATGGAAAATGGCTTTTATTCAACCAATTCCAAAAGATTCCAACCCTACCTCTTCCAAAGATTTTCGCCCTATCTCCATTCTAAATGCAATCACTAAACCATTAGAACGGATTGTTCGTCACCAGTTAACAGATTACATAAATTCCAAAAACCTTATTGTTCCCTTACAGTCGGCTTCTGTGCACGACAAAGCGCTATGTCGGCGTCACTCAATGATTCTACTGACTTTAAACTGGCTATGGATAAAAGGGGAATTAAGGTCGTTATCTTATTCGATTTTTCCAAGGCATTTTATATGGTGGACGACCAACGCCTATTACAACACCTGGAACATTTAAAAATTTCATACACAGTCATCAAATGGTTTGCTTTTTATTCAAATAATCGATCACAAAAATTAACTACGAGCAAGGGTCAGTCATCGGACAGAGTCGGGGTCAGAAGTGGCGCCCCTCAGAGTTCCATCCTTGCCCCTATCTTATTCAATCTGTATACTTCTAATCTTGTAGATGAACTTAAATACTATCTCTAATTATTTACAATTTGAAAGAAGTATGTGCTTTTTCTTGTTTTGTGCAAATTGCGATAATACAAGTCATCTTATTATATTGGAAAGCAAGTGTGAAAAACCAGCGGGGTTCCTTTTTTTCATGGGATCGTCCTTGTCTAACTTGGAAGCACATGCTGAGGAAAGACGAGGACGGTCGCATGAAAAAAGGCACCCCGCTGGTTTTTCATACTTGCTTTCTAATATAAAAAACTGACTTGCATTATCGCAATTTGCACGAAGACAAGAAAAAGCACATACTTCTTTCAAATTGTAAATAATTACAGATAGTACAACTAACTATCTCCAATTTCAATCACTTCATTATCTTCATTAGAACTGAAGATAGTTCAGTTGCATATGTATGTACAAAAAACGAACAATTTTTAAGATTTTGCAAATTTTTAAACGGCAATTTGTTGAGAAATGTTGAATGTACCAAAGTTCACTGTTCTTAAAAGCTGTCAAATTTCCTTACTTTTTTGCAGTTTTTCAGGTCTGTAAGCTACAACAAAATTTTTGGCATATTCTTTTTGATCTCATTAACGTAAAACATTTCCACCTTTAAAATGATCCATCATTCATTAAGCTAGAATTTTGTCTTCACATACTTTTAGACGTCAAAGCCAGAGGACTCGAATTTTCTCGCCGATAGTAGGAACAAAAATTCCTTTCCCAACTCCACTCAAATTCTCCTAAAAAGCCTCATCCTTTAATATTTTCGATTACGGCTATTTAGCGTATGATGACAATAAAGAGAAAAAGCTGGATTTTTGTATGTATCCAAGAGAAGGCAATTCTTTATGGGTAACTTGATGTATTTAGTAATAAAAATGAAGCTCCTCAGTATCTTTACAACTTTCTCAATTTCGTAGACAAAACATTTTTATCTCCGCCCAAATACAGTAAAAGAAAGACAGTGCTAAGAATTCCTTCCGATGAAACATGTCAACTTTAACGTTAATTAATTGTGAGGGATGCTCGTCGTTGGAACCAATTCCCTTTTACGTTAAGAAATGCTCGATCATGATATCACTTTGAGCATGAGCTTTTTACACATTTGTATGAAATCAGTAATCCCTCTTTAGAAATAACCCATTGGTAGAACATAATATAAATCCAGATCAAAATATATTCTGTAAAAGCCGACATACTATATACTGCTTTACCAGTACTTATTATTTAGGCAATCTCAATCATATTATTTTGAAAGGTTATTTCCTTCACTGTTTGTTTCTCCTTCAATACAACCTCTTCGATTCTAATCTACCAGCCTTATATATTATTTTATCTTATTTTATTTATACTTCATCACTCTTTACCAATTCTATCATACATTCAACATTCATCAAATAATGTTTGTAATTACATATGTTAGTATGTATACTCTGTTTCCTTGAGGGCTACTTATGCCTAGGGACTTACTGAAAATAAATACAAATACAAATACATTTTGGCATGATCAAAATTTTGGCATATCACAGTACAGTATGTCACATGTGCGGCAAGTTACATTTGCAGCATATAACATCAGCGAGAAGTTACTTTGCAGCATCACTTATTTGGAAAAATTTGTAATTGATAAAAAACAGTAAAAAGTCACAGAAATAATAGGTCGTACCGGTACCCCTTTTAATTTTGAATTAACTCGTGGGGTGTCGAAGGACGAGGCTGTGATTGGTCACAGAAATAATTTAAGTCACACCACTAATTTTTGAACATTTTTTGTGGACATACAATTTTTTCGAATGAGAGATGCCGCAATGTAACTTGCCGCGACTGTCACATGGCGCAAATGTGACTTGCCGCAAATGATACTTGCCGCAAATGTCACATGCCGCAAATGTCATATGCCAAATTGTGAGTTGCCGTTTATCACATGATCGTGACCCAGAGAACTACTATAGATATTAAGTCACCAATTACTTGCGAAAATCTGTTGGACAGGTTGCATATAATTTAAAAAAAAATTTATTAACACATACACATTCTATCGATTTAGATAAAATTAAACATTCTTGTTTATTATTATATGCAATTGTTTGATGAACATTCTTTACAGCAAAATTTGAAGAAAAAAACCGAAAGTTAAGAATTGTATGAAATCAAAATTAATTTTTTTGTAAAACTATTGATTTTAGAGCAAAATTTTGAATATAAAATAGTTGTAGTTTCTCAAGTTTCCTATTTACTACATGAAAAATGTGTAATTTTATGAGATTTACATTTTTCGCATGCAATATTTTCCTCTAAAATGCATACATTTCAAGGTATAGTTCGTTTCTTGGCCAAAATAATGAAAAATCAGCATGATTTTAATATTTGGTCGATTTTTCCGAGAAAAGAAAATGATTTCACCAAAAGATATGGTAGACAAAATATGGTTCTTTACCAAATACACAATTTCTCTGCAATATATTTTTATACAAGAGCAATTTTTCAGAAGAAATGATTATGAAACCCGTCAAAATAGAGATTTTTTTTTTAAATGCACTGTGCCTCAGAAATTTAAATGCACAGAAACGCCCCTGAGACTTTTTTTACAAGGTTGAATGTATGAATTTGCATATAATATTTACATATTAAGTTTGGACTAAACCAATTAAATCGATTTGAAAATGGTAAATTTGATGAAAAAAAGCTTTTTCAGCTTTCTAAATATTTAAGTTAAAGGAAAACAAAGGCTTCACTAAAATCATTATCATGAGATTTTTATTTAGTATACTATACCTTATAACGTGTATTCGAATCCCACTTCTGACATCAAAATCAGCTGTCACGTCCCGAGCAAAAGGAGTGGGTAGTATGGAAAATAGGAAAAGAGAGAGAACAGAGTGCTGATTAAGTCAGGCTCGTAAGACCTGACCAATTATTTATTGTGGGTTTGTGTGTCACTTGTCAGTACTATGGGAACTGTGTTAGCGTGCCGTGTTCAAATAAATGAATGTAGTTAAAGTTTGACAGATTTAATAAAGATAAGAAAGAACTCTACGACGACTAAAAGTTTCAGCCGAAGGGACTTATGTTCGAAGTTATATTCCATATTACTATTTGACAGTGAGATAAAAGCTCGAGACTTAATCAAAGCTATTCTCCGCTGAGGGATTTTTCACGGTGAGGTAAAAGCTCGCGACTTAATCAAAGCGGTTCGTAAATGATTTGGATAGTATGAGTTCGGATGTGAAAAACCTTATACTTCATCTTAGTGGGTTTTTGGGCACCTGCCTTACTTAATAGAACGATCCGGCAAAAGTCTCGTGCACCCTGAGGACACGGAGCGATCCAAGGACGGCCACCTCGTGCATTTTCCCCGCAAGTATCTCAATATTTTGTTGACACGCAGGGATGCTTTTTAGGTTATAAACCTGTGACAGCTTAGAACCTCCGAGAGCTGGGATGATCAGGACGAAAAACTTGACCTCTCTTTCTTTTCATTCTCCTTTATTGTGAAGTTCTTGTCGACCGGTGCAGAAAATTCAATAACGAGCATGGTTTGTCTTTCGAAGTCAAGGAGAATTATGTCAAGTCTCGAGTGCGTAACAAAAAAATTGTCGGGAATATAAAGTTTCAGTATATTCGGCACTTCTTATTTTTGGCAATTGACTCTATTTCCCTAGGAGCATTTGGTCGAGCGGTATAAGGCTTATGGCTAATGCCGTAAGAGTGACGGAGATGGTAATAAAGCACTCTTAGTGCCGCATTGTGCCATTGATTGTGCGTCGTTCCCGCGTGAGTTGAACAACCAGATAGTATGTATTCCAGGTGCTCGAGGTGTGCATGACACGCTCTGCAGCTATCATCGGGAATGTCTTGACTCAATATGTAGAAACGGCATGCTGAGGTGGAAATAGCACCATCTTAGTACGTAAACTGAATATAGTGTAAATTGACCGGTTCTTTAATGAACTATACGTCACTTCACTTTTAATCGCAATTCTGGTACTAACTATAAAAATGTAGAAATAAAATTCAGAGCCCACTTCGATACATGGTTTTCCGAACTGGATTAATTGCGGCTTAAAAGCTGAAAAATATTAAGAACTTTCATGAGTTACAGGTTCGAAAAAAATAACTACCTAATTTGAGTTTTTAAAACTGCCGCATTTGTCGCGGTCTGGAGTACTGGATTTGAATATATTGCACTAAGATAAGAATATATGTTTGTTTAATGAAAGCTGTCTCTTTCTAATATTGAGTTTACTTGAACATCTGCGTATTTTTTCATGTGCAACGAACATGATCCTTTCTGAGGTTGAAAGAATTTTGTAGCTTAAAATTTGTATTTCTTATATATTGAAAATTCATGTTCAGACCTAATACTAATAATTTTTTTAATGAACATATTGCTTAAAATGTGTTGCTTCGAAAAAAGTAAATAAACGGTTTCAAATAATTCCCGCGAGACGAAAGTGCTGCCATCAAACTGCCACTTCATAACTTCAAAATCATACTACCGATTGGCCCGATTCGGAACGATTGAAACTTTGCAACACTCAATCTTTCCCAATCGTGCACACACGATTAAGAAACACGATTAGAAACAATTCGAATTTCTCTCTATCATTCTGAATTCTTTTTAATTAATTATTTCTAGAAGGGATGCTGAACGAAGATCTATGTATCTTGCTGATCTTAACGCATCCAACATCTCTGACATTATAGGAATTGGATATAAATCCTTTTTTGTACATTTATAATGTGCTCATTAAGGTGGGTCGGCTTCAATTCTGTTATACAATCTACTATATTTCTTTTTCTCAAGTTTTTAAGTTTTATCAAGTTTTCGCTTCACTCAATAATACCTTCACTAATTTCATCGCACAATTCTAAATTTTTCTTCCTTTCTACTTTAAGGCGAGTGATATTATTATTTATCATAGCTTTATTTCTAAAATTACGCCAGGAACATTTTCTGATTACAAATAATTTTTCTACAATTGAAACACTTTTTTCCTATTTTCTTTCTATATTTTTTGACGAGCTTGCTTATTTCATCTCTCGATGCCCACGCTTGCTCGTGCCAATGTTGCGACGCTCGAATTGCAGGGCTCAAGGTGTAGGAGTTTATGTCCTTGTACATTCTTTGCCAGTTGGGGTGCTGGCCTCCCATTCTAACTCTCTATTTCGCACTTTCATGTATTCTAAATTTCTTTCCGTTATTACTTCTTCTCTATATTCATTTTGAAATCTTTGGTTTTCGCAGTCACGATTTTCGTTTTCGAAACTCCAGTTTGCCATACATGCGTAAAATCATATAAACCTTGTTTAACAGCTGAAAGTGGATTCTTGGAAATCGGTCGATTTTCGCCCCGCTCCGGAACGTTTTCTAGCTATTGAAAATTGCTCTAATAGGCGTGTTTTTGATGGGAATACTTGTTTAAACCCGGCGTACTCCGAGGAAGTTGCTTCAATTTGTCATACATGCATAAAATCATATAAACCTTGTTTAACAGCTGAAGGTGAATTCTTGGAAATCGGTCGATTTTCGCCCCGCTCCAGAACATTTTCCAGCTATGTTAAATGATACCAGTAGGCTGGTATTTGATGGAAATATACATATAAAACCGGAGTACTGTGGGGCAATTGACCATATTTAGAAATACGACCAGTATCGTCTTTGAGTTCACCTTCAGTGGCTAAACAAGATTTATATGATTTTACGCATGTATGGCAAACTGGAGCAATTTCCCCGGACTACGCCGGTTTTAAACATATATATTACCATCAAATACACGCCTATTAGAACAATTTTCAATGGCTAGAAAGCGTTCCGGAGCGCGGCGAAAATCGACCGATTTCCAAGAATCCACCTTCAGCTCTTTAACAAGGTTTATATGATTTTACGCATGTAAGGCAAACCGGAGCAGCTTACCCGGACTATTTCGGTTTTAAACATGTATTCCCATCAACTACACGCCTATTAGAGCAATTTTCAATAGCTAGAAAACTTTGCTGAGCGGAGCGAAAATCGATCGATTTACTAGAATCCACCTTCAGCGGTTAAACAAGGTTTATATAATTTTACGCATGTACGGCAAACTGGAGAAATTTTGCCGGAGTACGACGTTTTCAAACATGTATTTTCATCAAATACACGCCTATTAGAGTTGGGCGAACCCCATTGGGTTCGCCCCTTTTGGTATAGTTTTAATTTTTCTTGATCGCAAATGCCTTAATAAAATTTTCCCTTTGTATTTAATTTTTTAATTTTCACGGCCTAGCTCATGGGTTTCTTTTGGTGATTAAAAACAGGCATGATCACGTAAGTGAGCGTCTCGGTTTTTCTAATTGGGGGTGCGTGTGGCCTGACGACGTAGTCTACTTTCAAGTGACAGCAAACTAATTCTCTCGAATTGCCTACCGGTATGCTCATCATTCAGTCATATGCGAGACGAGTAGTCGTATTCCAATGCAACATTAATTGCTAACGATCACCTATCAAACGGCTTCCGCCCCTTTCTCGGCTAACCGAGTGCTAAAACTATTAACTAATGATGAAGGAAAAAAATATCGCGATGCTCGTGTCATTCTAAAACGAGACTTCTGCATGAATGGTGTACCGTTCAGCTGGGATAGCTTAGAATAGTATTTTCGAAATCAAATTACATATCCCCCGAAAACTAGAATTTAATGAAGAGCGCTTCCTGAATCACTGCATGAACTAGCCGCAGACGATGATGAGAAGCGGAAAGCAGATACCCCTGAAATATAATAGCATTTTTAGGGCAAGGAGGAACATTAGCCAGGTAACACCGTTATCTGACAATCACGTCATAATCAGGGAATGAAGCTGATGAAAAATATCATTTACCTCACGTCATAGGAAACAAGTAATACATTTTCTGATTATCAGGTCACATTCATATAAACTGTCATGGTTGCATCGTTTATGTATATTGACGTAACATCATAACCTTTTAATCAATTTTTAAGTTTTCAACTTTAAAAGTGTTAATTTTTTTATTAATGTGATTCAAGTTGTACAGTAGCGAGTTTTTAATAAAAAATGCATGAAAAAAATACATATTATGCTTTGGAATTTTTAAGAAACATAATGGTAAAATTGATAGAATAGTAAATTATAATACCTTTAAAATTTCGCAGATAGTTAGTATTTTGGAAACATAAACGGATAGATGAAATCGAACATTTTTTTCTCAAAAGATGTATTAAAATAGTCATCCTCAATATAAATAGAATAAATAGAATAGATAAATAATCAATAATATATATATATAATCAATATATATATAATCAATAATAATAATCATAAAGAATCAATAAATAGAAAGTTGAAAAATTTATATCATAGTTATCTTAAAAAAGTAAAAAATCAAAAATTAAGTTAATAGGGATGACGGAGTGTACGCCCACCGTCTTCATCTTAAGATATGAGCATTCCTTATATTGAGAACATTATCTGAAGAGTGATGCCTTTGCGCATGCATAGTAGCCCTTCTAAAGGCCATAGGCGTAAGAACTAGCAATACTATATAATAAAATATA
>CAKNWW010267818.1:0-11831 GCA_932074435.1 Andricus kollari
GGCGTTCAAAAACAATTTAAAATTGTAAGCACTGAAAATTTTAATTTATCATTCAAACATTTCAGAAGTAAACCTATTAAAAATTTTCTACAATTATAATAGAAATGGAAGTTAATTACCTTGTGTTTCCTCTCTTTTTTCTCCACGGGTTCTTCCTCCTTTGTTTCTTCTTTCTCTTTTTCCTTTTCTCTTTCTTTTTCCTTTTCTCTTTCTTTTTCCTTTTCTTTCTTCAACTTTCTTTCTTCCTTCGCTTCTTGTACATCTTTGTTCTCCTCTTTTTTCTTTGAACTTTCCCTTGGAGCCTTTTCAGAACTGTCACTACTAAGAGGAAAATACAATTCTTTATTCAAGTAAATAAACTAATTGGAGTCAAATAAATATTGGAGAAAGAAGAAGACACTTACTGATGAATTTGTATAATGTTACGCTTTTCACGAACTTCTTTATTCTCTTTTTCTACCCGTACTTCTCCATTTGAAACTTCCTTCTGCGGAACTCCGTTGCTCACTTTTTCCGCCGCCATTTCGAGTTGTTGTTCTTGAGCTTTAGTAATCTGCCGATAAAACGAAATGTCGTGAAAATTAATTGTTTATACTCACAGGAGAAATGTCGCAAAAAAATACTTATTAGAGGTGTTAAAAGTATAGAATTTGAGAAAGTTGTTTAAACTGCGTTTTTTAGATTGTTGGAGAGGCAGAAGATTAAAGCATAAAAATTATCATAAGAAAGAGGGTAGCAAGAACACGTTTCAAGGCAGATGTTTAGAAATCGGTAAAATTCTTAAGTAAAGCTTAAGACCAACCTTATCGCCTACGTGATGAAAGTCGCTTTCTGGGATCATACTAGAACTTTTCGCTTTCAGTTGTCCGCTGTAAGACGTGAGCAGGATGTGCAAGTCTTGACGATGGCCACGTTCTTCCTCTCGAACTTTTTCTATTTTTCGCTCGAGAATCTGCGAGAGCTTTGATAGTACCGGAAAGTGAGGCAAGATCTTGATCAAGATAATCAGGGAGTTTCTGATTTGTACGTAGTCCTTGGAATCGAGGCAGACCACTATAGCCTGGAAGATAAATGAAGCCAAAAAATTACTTGTCAAAATTAATAAAATGATGAAAAGAAGATCTTTAGAATTAAAATTTATTTTACTTGAATAACTAATAATGAAAGATACCTTAGTGATTTTGTAGTGCCACTTGTGACAAACGTGTCTGTAATTTTCGAAGCCTACCATGTCATTGGCTTCGGAAAATTGATTACTGACACGGAACTTTGTTACGAATCCAGGATAATTACTACATTCCTGAAAAAGAAAAGTGTACAGAGTTTTTCAGGACAATCAGAATTAAGAAATAGTTTTTAAATTGAATATTAGGGTATCAAAGTCAAATATTATAGTTTTATTTACGAAAATAGATTAAAATTACAATGTAGAAGAAATCGGTGAATGTTTCTAATTTAAAATACAAAAATTAAAATTTTCAAACAACAATTTGTACCTGAAAATAAAATAAGCCATTAACTTTATTTTTACCTTGTCGAAAATAGCTTTCTCGGAATGCCATTTCATCACTGTTTCCAGCATGGCGCACAAAAATCTGCCATAGCGATTCGCTTCATTTTCAGTGCACGACGTTACCGAATAAGTGATATCACAGAAGATCTGTAATCAATATTAATACACACTATTTATCATCGAATATTCAAAGGTCGAAAAAGTGACTACTTTTGTTTCATGAAAAAAGTGTCCCAAATTTTTATTTATTTCAGCGTACACCAGATTTTAAATTTCCAAGAATTGAAAAGGATTCGAAATATATCAAGAAATTCTTACTGATTTTAAAGGATTTGCACATGCACAATTCAAGGGATCTTCAACGATTTCTACAGATTGCAGAATTTCCAAGCTTCTTAAATTGCAATCACTAATTAAAGTTTCTAAATAAATTCAAATTCTATTGCTGTAAAATTCAAAACTTTTTCAATTTAAACTGTAAATAATTTGAAAACAATTAAATTTTAAAATATTTTAAATTTGAAAACGAAGCTCGTATATAGCTCGTATACTCTTATATATTCAAAAATAAAGGTACATATTATGATAAATAATTGCTTTGTACTTACTCTGTCATAACACAATAGGGTAGAGAAGTTCGATGTCTTCAATGAGTGAATGGTATGTACAAATTTCGCGCAATACATTGCGTCCACAGTTGTAAAAGTACATCTTGGAAAAAGACACAACTGTAAAAACTGCGTTATAGTCTCGTTCTTCGCAGACTTGGGGCTTCTCGACAAGAACCACGTGTCCTTCTCTTGCCTGAAAATAAAATAATATTGAACAAAAGTTTTTAAAAAGAGATTCAAATGATTGGAAAAGCAAAGTTAAAAAAATTACACACCCTCAGAGAAATACGAATTAAGAAATTACCTCAAATAAGCGAAAACTTTTTCCACGTGCTCTTCCTGCTTTTTCTTCTCGTCTTGTAGCTTCTCAATTAAGGTCGTAAACTTGTCTTGCTCCTTCTTTCCCTTGCCAGCATTCTGCAAAGTTGAACAAATAATTATCTTATTCATTTCTTTTAAAACTTAAATCTTTTCTACTCAAAGTCTTTTTAATTAGCCAGGATTTGTAATTTAAACTTTTTTTCAAAACAGAAAAGTTTGAGATTCCACCCTTTTTCAATTGTATACTTCTTGTAAATAAGTTATTTTATCAGATGAATTCTTGTATTTAGAATTGTTAATTCTTCAAGTATTTCTCAATTAAATATTGCTCTGTTTTAAATGGCATAATTCCGAAATTATGCAATAAAGCATTTTTAAGTGTTGAAGAAATATATTTTCAAATGTGAAATATTCATTCTACAAGTTGCAACCTATTTATTTCTAAATTTTCCCATTTAATCGTTTTAACTTGAAACCGTCCACTTTTGTACGAGTAAAAACTGAAAAATCCGTAGTATTTTATTCACAGATAGAGAATAAAAGGCGCATATGATTATTTTAAATATTACCACATCTTTGGCGTCAGCAGCTTGAGCAGCATTGTTCTTTAGTTTGTTGATCTCGCGTTGGTAACTGTCAGCCGGAACGTGCAAGTCGTACATTTGAAGGGACCAGAAAGTGACCAAAAACTGTGGAGAAATATCCTCCCAGACTTTGAGGGGATGAAGTGGTCGCACCGATAACGCCACGGGTGCCATCACTGCTTGAGCCGCTTCGGCCCACTTTGTTTGTTTCATCGAAGCAGTCATTTTCTTGTAATTCGGATCCGCTTTACGCAAAGCATCGTACTTTATCTGTAATTTAATAATGAGTGAATTTATTAGTACATATTACATTTTTAGAATTTTACTTTTTGATTTTACGCGCACGAGTGAGTTTCCGGGGCTTCTGTTTTCTGTTATCATATGAATGATTTTAAGTTTTCTTTAATATCCTTGCATAGGATTACCCTTTTCGCCTTTCCCTACTGCATGCCCCTTACTTCTCTATCCTACATGCTCCTCTTCTCTTCCAGCCTCATCATCCAGCTTGCCCCTTGCCCACGTCCATCCAAGATCCACCTTATTCTGTCGCCCACATTCCCAGTACCTGATTCTTCCCCAGTACATCTCTCTGAAACATGCCCCCAAGATTCCAGCTCGTAATAACAAACTTTACGTCCTCTTTCCTGTTCATCCATCCAATACCTACATTCTCTCATTCCTTCTCCCATCCTAAATCATACAACGTTGTTCCACTTAGTGCCTTTTTTACCTTTCTCAAATATTCTAGTTCTCCTTCAGTCTTCACTACCCTATACCGTCTGTTATATCTCGATTCCACGTTTTTTCTTCATCTCTCCTCCCCCTCCTTAACTATCAGTTAGCTCTTTACTTCTTGCCATACTCTGACATCCGCCCTTATATCAGATTCTCTCCTCCTCTGCAGTCTATCTCCCTACCACATTGATCTTTCCGTAGTACCCCTTGTCTCATTGTTTATAATTTCCCGTATAAAAGTTTGTGCTACCTGCTTCCCTCCCTCCTTCTCAGCTTCTCCTCAAAGTTCCATGCTCTCTTCACTTGTCTAATGACCATTTTACCTCTACCTAGTTAGTCCGTCAACATATGTCCTGGGCAGCTCCAGCTCACGCCTATTACCTATCTCACGAATCTCTCCTGCACACTTTCCACTCTATTGTGCTCCCTCCATCCACAGATCTCCACTCCGTAACTTTGTACTGACCACACTAAGGCATCAAACATCCACACTCTCATCGTCCAATCGACCTTAAACCATCTTTTCTCTATACCCCACACCTGCTCCATTACTTTGCTCGCATATTCTGTTTCTTTCCACACTTGTAGCTCAACTCATCCTTTCGCTTTAAACCAGAAACCTAGGTAACTAAATTCTTCCACCTGATCCACCGTCTCTCCGTGCATCTTCCATTAATATTCCACTGTTGTCCTACTTTTCCTAAAACACATCATCCTCGTCTTATTCACATTTACCGTTAAGTCTTTCATTCTCACGTAATCCTCGAACGCTCTCTTAATCAAACTCATCCCTCTCTTATCATGCAGTTTCTCCTCTAAACCTGGCAACAAGGGACTGAACAGTAGTGGGCTCAGTGGGCACCCTCGCCTGAGTCCCATTCCAGTCAGAAAATCATCCCTTTTAAGTATAAAAGTATAAGTATAAAAGTATTATTTAGGAAGTAAGTATTATTAAGGTAGTATAAATGGTTTGTAAAGTACTGTAAATGAAGCAGAAGCCCTCAAACCCGTAAAAGGGAGAGAATCAATTCATCAACTTTTTGATTTTAAATGGATTAGATATTTATTTTAACTTACGTTAATAGCATGGGCAAACATGGGTCGAGCCAGGAAAAATGCGACGTCAGAATGTATGTGATTGTCCTGCAACATGGAATGAATCGAAGGCAGCTTATCTACGTATTCGTCGACAGTCATCGTAGAGCCCAAAAATGTCCCGAACTGAACTAAAGTGTCTTGACACTGATCGTACAATTTGCCTGAAAAATAATATTATTAGTCTACAATTTCGAAGAAGAATTTGCAAGTGAAGAAATCAAAGTATTAATAAATTTGTATTAAATTTGAAATATCAAATAGCATAAATTCAAAATAAAAAGATGATTATTATATTATTTCAGTACTGACCGACGAGTTTCAAGTGAGATCTATCAGTTTCTCGATAGACAACGCAATGTTTTTGCTGAGCCATCAGGAGACAAAGTGCAACTGCTAAATCTTGTTCCCCGAGTGCCTCCTTCAATCTTTGCGACGATTTTTTCGTATTACGAACTTGACTGAAGTACCCGGCCTGAAATTGGGAAGTTTTTAAACATTATTTTATGAAATTTCAAATCTTAAACCAAGGCAGGTCTCACAATTCCTACTTTACAATAAAAAAAGTAGCAGGAATAGAAAACTTTTACGAAAAACGGGACATTTTTTGGGGAAGATAGCAATATAACAAATGAAGAATAATCACATGGAATAAAACTAATTAAAATGATAATTTTCTTTAGTTTAATTCTAACCTTCTGAATATCCTAAAATATTCAAAAAAAAATTTGAAATATTCCAGAATCTGTCCAAAAATTATTAGAATGGTATAAGTAATATTTCGAAATTTTGGAAATATTCTAGAATATACCAGAATGGAAATTAAAATAGTCAAAGGAGCACTCTTCTAAATTCGAAGCATTTAAAATAAATACTGAAACCTTTAAAATTCTGTAATTTAAAGATCAAACATATATTAAATCGTTTCATTTTGAAGAATTTATTTAAATTTAATTGTCCATTCTATATGGACAGTCCAATTTTAAATACTTCAGTACATTTTTTAAAAAGGGCCGATTGGAAAGGAAGAACTAAAAATGAAATTTTTTGAAGTGAAAGACTTCAGAATCAAGCATTGTAAGCTAAAGGATTTCATACTTTAAAATGTTACAAATTAACCTTTTCAAACTCCAGAGAATTTCAAATCGAACTCTTTAAAAATTGCATAATATCATGTGATATAACGTTAGTGACATTTGGAGTGACTGGAAGGGCTTTCAACTAAAAATTAAAACAAAAATAGACTGCCATTTCCCAGTTGACACGTCCAGCGGCCACCCTAAATTTTCGCCGTAATATTAACCATAATTTTACTTTAATTTTATATTAATTACTCCCTTAGAATGCCATAGAAAGTTTTGAAAATTTTCTTATATTCAATGTCCATGCAAAACATACTGACAAATGTATAAATAAATGAGACATGTCGAATAAACTGAAAAATACAGACCTCGTTTTTCAAAAGATCTCCGCCAGCCATAGCGTCCAATTGATCAGGTGTCATTTCCTCTGCAGCTTCGATTCCTGCCATCTTTTGCACGATCTCTTTCAAAATTAATAAATCGAGGCTGAAAATAAAACGAATTACATCCCCATTAGTTCCAAAGGATCCCCAAATCTCGTTTGTCTTTAATTGATATGTTCAATCGAAATCCAGTAGTGATTATAAAAATCAAATACAGAAAACCACAAACAAAACTAAGCCGAGATTTGCCCTCATACAAAATAAATAAAACGAGAACATTCTGAACCCAGAAAAACAGTTTTCATCGAATCTAAATTCAAAAATTTACACCCACTTATAACATGCAGGCATCCGCCTGAAAAGGGCCCTTATGACTGTTTCTAGTTTAGAAGATATTCGAGTTTTTCTAATCTATTGTTATTATATTCATGTCCCAAAAGAAACCGGAAGTGGTTTCTTTTCTTTTGGAAGTAACTCCATACTGATCACAAGGGCTTTTCACGCGGACGCCCACATATATATTCCAAATAAATTCTTCCAACTGAAAGCGGTTCAACGATATTTTGTTTGATTAAAAACCAAAATAAACTTTTCACTATAAGTATTGTAATTCTGATAAAGCTTGATAGAATAAAGTAAAAAGTTTTGGGACTTGTAAATGAAACTTTTGCTTCCCTTACGGAGTCGAAAATCTGGGAAACTTTCAGCGCTTGTCCCGAAATTTCGCAACGCGTCAAAAAAGTATTCGGTCGTAAAAAAAGTCGCTACACTAACGAGGATTCCCCCTGGGAATTTTCTCTGCTTTTCGTTTCGCCACAGTCCAACTTTCTCTAACTTTCCCATAGAGATGATTTTCCTCTGGTACTTTTTATTCTCGCCACAATCTTCCGGTCTTTCTTCTTAGTTCCGTTAATTCTGAAAAAAAAAAGAAAATATTATTTAATAATTTTAATTAATTACTTAACGTGTTTAACTGCAGATCACATTTTTTATAAGAGAAAATGCTTACCTTCAATTTCAAGTCCCATCGACGAGATTGGGATCTCGTCATTTCCATCCGGCGTTGAATTTTCTTCTCATGATTCCAAAATTATTTTTTATTTTCAATTATATTTTCTTGCCTTTATCTTTCAAACTTTACATCTAAGTGTCGGATCATATTTCTAAAATTCTTTCTTAACTTTGTAGTATTTCTTGTTTGAGGTTTTGTCATAAATATTCATCATATTTGCTTTTGGATATTCAATTATTGAAATCCTCTTCGGCAATTTTAACTCCTCGCATCCTTTTTCGTTGAATGTCTTCTTTAAAATATCCAACAATGTTCATTAGAATTTTTTTTCAGTTTCATCTCTACATCTTCCAACATATTTTCCACCCTCTTTCTTTTTCTCACAGTTAATGTGATTTGACATTCGATTCTTATGGAAGAAAGGGGCTAATAATTTAATTTTTCAGGCCTTCTCGACATTTAAAAAATTTGTAAAATCGACTCTTCGGCAAATTTATTTGTAATAAAATATTCATAATTTTCGTTTTTGGGTGTTCAGTGATTGAAATCCTCTTGCAATCCGCTTTCTTTTTTTCAAAGTTCAAGTGATTCAAAATTCGATTTTAATCGAAGACAGGGTTCAATAATTTAGTTTCTCAGGAATTCCTGATATTTGAATTTTTCTTAAATTCGACTCTTTGCGATAGACATGGTTTAATACATAATTGCATTTCCCAGCACTTCTAATATTCTTATTAAAAAATGTGATTTTGTGCTAATTTTAAACCATACATTGATTATCCATTTATTCTTAATGAATTACTATTAATTCTCATCTTATTGAACAAATTCGCATTTCTCTTCTCTGTGGACTACTTATTGTAGTTTAAGAAAATAATTCTCTTGTCTATGTCGCACATCCATTTTGAAATCCGGAGCCTCGCAACTGGACAAATGTTCCTTTTGCACTTCCGCAAAAAAACTTCGGCCAAATTCTCTGTCGTTGGTGCTTTACGCTAAGTTAACTGGCGGCAAGAAAAAAGCACCAGCGTCTCCAGTTTCTAGTGAAACACAACAGACATTTAAAGACACAACGAATTTCCTCCACTCTGATTAAAAATCTGCAATTTTTCATAACAAATTACAATACCGTTGCGAAGTACTACGGATGTATTTATCTGTGCTCATTGTATGAGCAGATTGCCTCCCCATAGGCATTAAATAAATTTGCTTCCTCATAGAGGGAAGTTTTTCAATTTAAAAAAAGAACTGACACTTTCAATACTTTTTACGCTGATATTTCTGTCTTACCAAAAATTTCATTTACAGAAAATCAGAAAGACCATCAAAAGTGTAGTCAATGATTTTTGTCACAACGAACAACTTTTTAAGTTGCAGTAGTGTTTTTCTTCTTCAAATATTACTAAAATTTTCCTAATATAAACAAATTTAACCAGTTGTTAACCTTTATAAATCTCTATTAATTTCTATGCATGGCCATAGAATAGGAGGTGTCTAGCCGCATGCTTCGTAACTTGGGCGCGGGGATTGAAGATAAGTTACAACGGAGAGTCGACCACGTTGGTGTGCAAAAGCATGGGAAGTAAATGAGAGAAGGAGAACAGTCAGCTCTTTCACTCGCAAATAGCGGTTTAGCACACACGCTCGATACTTACTTTAACCCCGCTACGACATGCCTAGTCTCCTCCTATTCCTATGTCCATGTTTCGATGTGTCTCGAAGACGTAAAAAATACATCAGATACAGTAAGGTTGTATATATAATATCAAAAAAGTTGTTATCATATCAAAAAGGTAAACATTTTTTTTTAATTTACAAATCGGCATTGGCAGGTGATGGAAGGTTCATTAATAGGTCAATCGATGCGTCTTGAAAAAACCTACAAATATACCGATGAAATTTCCTGATTAGCGTAAAAACGGAGAAAAAATAGGGGAGTTTTTGCATATCGTTCCGTAGCTAATGGTAAACGCTAAAGTCACGTGATGACGTTTCCGCGCATGTTCTGCGAGTTTAGTGTTACGGTTTTCCGCTATCCGACGTTCTTTAGCGTATCATTTAGCGTTTACGGTAAGCTACGGAACGATATGCAAAAACTCCCTAATATACTTTGAGGAAAACGTAAAGGCAAAAAGAAATCAGTTTTAATCTGCCGTGTAAATGAAATAAGCCGTATCTGCAGTTCGGATAAGTCATCTGTTACTTTAACGAATTTTCAAAATAGGACTCAAATGTCGATGATTCTTATGTTATTCCTTGAATATCCATTTTACAATACGATATACATAATGGATGTTTATAAAAACTGCGAGAATTAAAGCTATTTAAATCCCATTTTAAACATTCGTAGAAGTGACAGATGACTTACCCGAACGGTAGATACGCTTTATTTCATTTGCACGGCAGTAATGCGCTGATCTAGCTTAAAATCTTAATAGACTTGGATATCAATTGGATCTTTAACTTTTTCAAGTTTCATAGTTATAGCTTTTTTACTTTTTAAAATATGATAATAAGAAAAAAGGTTACAAACACAAACACACACACGCGCGCAAAGCACAAACACACATTTAAAAATTGCATTTTTGAGTTCATGGGGTCGAATTACATCTAAATATGTAACAAAAGTAGATTTGAACATTTACATCACTACAAAGTACAAACCTCCCTCTATGAGCCCAGTGGGCGCAAAACCATGAACATCCCAAGGACGTCCAATGTCAGTCCACTCAACGTCTCTTAGATTTCTAATGTCCTAAAGACATAGGACGTTCTCGGGACATTTTTCGTACCGACATTAGACGTCTTAAGAGCACCCCTAGGATGTCCAAACGACATGTTCCAAGAGACGTCTGTAGGACATCCCTAATTTATTTGCCCACTGGGAGGAAGCAATACTCTCTGAACGGCGCAACTATCGGGAAATTGACAGCAATTTTTAATTATCATTAAGATTTTTTACCGCAGTCCTTAACTTACCTGCGTTCCTTGTCAATTTTATTTTTCTGCATCCTTCAGTCTGCGATACTTTTTGAAAGGGTCGATTTAGAAGTTTTAAGTGCACATTGCATACCTCTCTTATCATTACTCAAACCAAAGTTCAGATTTATTACAAAAAAAAAAAAAGAAAAAGGAAAATGAAGCAAGGGGAATTTTTTGTGCGAGAAGCGATCGCTTTTGATATCATTGACATCCTAAGTTGTAACTGTGAAAGGTCTTACAGTTAAGTTTATGTAATTTTGTTTAAGGTACTCACCTTTTCTGTGCTTTCAGTTGATTGGCTACATATTGTAATAGGCCGGTTAATTCGATATTATATTTTTTGAAAATAGCGCCACAGAAGGAGGCAAGCGACTGTAGCCAGAGGGAAATACTGGTTCCATCATGTTTAAATCTATCACGATCGGCACCGGCTAGAGCTTCTACTAAACAATATCCCAGAACATCGTACGAGATACTTGTTAGATATTTTAACGAGTCCACGACAGGTCCTGAAAACAAAGATTAATTAACAAATTCTGAGTTTTTAAATGCTACAATCTCAGAAAAAATACACGGTCATTCAATTTTTCAGCCACATGATGTATTCATTAGTATCAAGGGGATGTTAAATTTCTTTTTATAGTCATTTTTTGCCAAAAATTCCATTATCAAAAAGGGTTATGTCTACTTTTGAATAAAATTGATTTTTTTTGTTGTTGTTGAGAAAATTTGAATATCGCTAATTTTTTAAACTAATTTTTTAAAGCAACTGACTACTTTTTTCCAAAAGAAATTTTAATTAAACCCTGACAGAATTTCCCAGTCATTAGAATTTTCAAACTTTCAAAACTTAAATGTTTGTCATTGAAGTATTCAAATCTAAATCATAAATTATATCATAACTCTTTTAAATTCGAAGCATCTAAAATCAAAAACTGAAAGTATTAAATTTATAAATTTTAAATTCAAAATAATAATCTAAAATATATTACTTATTTTGAAAGATATCTAATTTGAGTATATGTTTTATTCTAAGGGCTTTAAAGTTAGACACTACGTACTTCAAAATTGTACAATTTTTATTTGGAGTTTATCAATAAAAAATAAAAAAATTCACCCCTAAGCATGCAAAATATGCTTTTTTATTTTAAATGTTTCCACACCTAAAAATTGAATAATTTGGAATTTCAAGTTCTTAGATTTTTACAGTATTAAATCAGAAGCCCGCTACACATTGTGCAATAGGGTTGTTTCCAAAGTCAGATATCACTTTTCCAATGAATGGATCTTATAGTTTATAAAATTCTAATTTTAAAAACGCCCATAAAATATTTTTTACGTATTGTTTACTATTTTTAATTTAATGTTGAAATATGAATTTTCTATCACGATTTCGATTGGAGGGCCCCTCTGACGTCAAAGGGGTCGGATTTTCCACCAATCACGGCTTATGTGTCAGTGATTCTCAAATATCTTTTTCTGTGCCGATGATTTGTTTTGGTTATCTGCACGT
>CAKNWW010267821.1:0-10283 GCA_932074435.1 Andricus kollari
AAAAATAAAATAATTAAATTTGTGGATAAACGACGCAAGGTACCTTTTGAAATTAAAGGTCAAAGCATCGACGATTGGAATTTGGTGATTGTGAATTCTTTTTTGTTAAACCTCCTTCGGCTTTAACGAACACATTCTCATCAAGTATCTCGTGCTTTGCACTCGATTTGGTCCACAATGTTAACTTTTCTACATTATCCCCAACACTATTATATCAACTGTATATTACATTTATTTCTGTACCTCAGACTGGGATTGCATATTCATGTATTGCAAAATAAAGTATCAATTTTATTTATCATGATGACTTTAATATTTGTTCCTTATTTTGCACTAACTTTTATTCACAGCTATCCTGAAAAATGTATAATCATTTCAATAAATTTATATTATTACAATTCATAATATGCTTTGATATTAAAAACATACGTATTTTCCTTGTCTTGTTTTTATAATTAAAAACAAGTGCGCATCCTATTAAAAAAAACAATTTTGTTAATATATATTTTATTGCAACTTGAGTCGTTTTTCCGTCAATTTAATTTGTTTATTTTCAATCTTGTTCCCTACGATTTAAACCAAAAATACGCATCCTGGCGTTAGGCGGTTCTCAGAAAATTTGTAGATATAATTTAGGCGACAAATTTTGTTAAATAAAATGTTATTGTTATAGTTTGTGTCGTTTTTCCAAAAAGATAATTTTTTAATTTTATTTTTATACCTAAAGTTTGTAACAAATTTTTAGATCTTTTTTGGTTGAACAACTTTTGCCTTTTGATTTATTTTTCGTCTGTTGTGTGGTTTTTCCCAAAATTAAATTTTTTATGTTTTTAATGTTATATTTTACGATAAAAACAAAAACTAATGTCATATCAAAAAATTATTCATAACAAATTAATTAATTTTTTCCATAGCTTGTGTCGTTCGTCTAAAAATTTAATTATTTAATTTTTAATTTTTTTACGATTAAAACAAAAACTACGCGTTCTATCAAAAAGTGATTGCCAACAAATTTTTAGATATTTTTTGAATGCACATTTTATGTCTATTAATCTTTTTTCGTACCTTGCGTCGTTTTTCCAAAAATTTAGTTTTTTTTATTTCTAACGATTATGTAACGGTTATTTTTCACGATTATACCAAAAACTACGAATCCTATCAGAAAACGATTAATAATAATGCTGTTTTTTACGAATAAAGCAAAAACTTCGAGATCAAAATTCGAATTTTCGATTTTTCGAGACAATTCTGAAAGTTATTATGACAATCTTGTAGGGTGTTCAAAAAGCAACGTTGTTGTTTTCTTGACTTTTTTCATATCGTGCGTTGTTTGGCTTACAATTTTTATTTTCGTTTGTTCTATTGAATTTTGTAAATGCTATAAATCTGGCAAGTTGTTTTTTTATCGAAAAAAGTCATTTGGATAAATTGTTTGTCTTTTTGAGTACTACGAATAGCCGCACATAGAATTATCAAATTCTAAAAAAAGTAGTCTGAAAAGTGTTGAAAATGCTCTAATCTTTTGAATTTTTATCCAAAATGGCTGGCTAACGAACCTAACCTTTATTTTCGGACAGTAAAAGAGTATGCGAAAACCCAATCCAATCTGACAATCCTTTCGAACGTAATCATGCTTGAAGGCTAATAATCTACACACACACACACACACAAAGTCAAAGGGTCTCAAAACGTGGACATTTGACAAAAACAGGGGGGGGGGGGGTAAACTTTCACATAAATCTATTACCTTCTCTGATCAGAATGTCAATTAATTAACAAAAGTTGTACACCCAAAAAAGATCTATAAATTTGTTATTAATCATTTTTGATGGAAGGTGCAGTTTTTGTTTTAATCGTAAAAAAATAACAGTAAAAATAAAAAATATATTTTTTGAACAATGACACAAGGTGCGGAAAGAAATTAACAGCCGAAAGTTGTTTACGCAAAAGGATCCATAAATTTGTTATTAATCATTTTTAGATAGAACGAATAGATTTTTTTTGATCGTAAAAAATCAGATTGAAAATAAAACAATTACATTTTTGTAAAAACGACACAAGAGACGAAAAAAAATTAATACACAGAAGTTGTTCAACCAAAAAAGATCCACAAATTTGTTATAAACTTTTATTATAATTATACATCAGAAATAAAAACAAGTTACAATAACTTTTTATTTAACAAAATTTTTCGCCTAACTTGTATCTAAAATTTTTTTTAGAATAACTTTACGCTAGAATGCGTATTTTTGATTGAAATCGTAAAACTAACATTGAAAATAAACAAATTAAATTTATGGAAAAACGACACAAGTTGCAATAAAATGTTTAATAACAAAATTGTTTTTTTTTCATAGAATGCGCACTTTTTTAGTATAAAAACAAGACAATCAAAATACGTTTGTTTTAATACCAATGCCTATTATGAATATTAAAGTAATCATGATAAATAAAGTTTGTACTTTATTTTGCAATCTATCTTAATAAGCCGTCCCAGCCCGAGGTACAGAAATAAATGTAATATACATTTGATATAATAGTTTTGAACATAACGTAGAAGAGTTCGCATTTTGGACAAAATCGAGTGCGAAGCAAGCTGTAGGAGCTTTATAACAAAAGAGAATTCCATATTTAGTATTTTTTTAAATAAAGTAATTATACCTTTTTGCCGGTTCTCTTCAAAATTAAATAGAGTTAAGTAATAGCTCGGAAGAACTTTCGGTTTTTTTTTTTTAATTAAAAAATTAAAAAGTTGAGCAACTCTTTGAGTGTCAATGTTTTTACTTTTTTGGAGACGCGCCGCATCATTGATAACGGGATTTCTCGGAGGTGGCTGCTTCTTTTAGGATGTTCCTTTCATGGTTTAATAAAGTTAAATAATAGTTCGAAAGAATTTTCTTTTTTTTTTTTGTTAGATTGACAAATAAAAAAGTTATGCAGGTTTTTCTGTGGCAGGTCTGGCGTTTTTTGGGATGCACCGTTATTTGACAAAGGTTTTTTGTACAAAGGTTGCTTCTTTTTATGCGCTCATTTAGCGATTCGATTGAGCTAAGTAATAGCGCGAAAGAAATGTCTTGTTTTCTTTTTAAGTGAAAAATAGAAAAGTTATGCAAGTCTTTCGGAGTAAACATTGGAATTTATTAGGACGCACCGGACCTCTGACAAGAGCTTTTCTCGGAGGTGGGCTTCTTTCAGGATCTTCCTTTCATGGTTCGATAGAGCTAAGTAACAGCTCGAAAGTACTTTTTTGTTGAAAACAAAAAATAAATGGACTAATGTTAAACAATTGGTTGTGTCTCCTGTACCATTGACCATTCAATCCATTAAAATTTACGTATAAAATTTGTTTTCCTATAAATATAATTAAAATTGCAAAAAATTCACAATTAAAATGATTTTTGAGAAAAATGTAATCTCTATGAGGAAGCAATTAATCAAACCCGGTTAAGAATTATGGTCGTTGTTGTAAAAAATGAACCCAAATTGAGTTTTGATTACTTTTAAGATGAATATAAATACTCGGCTCATTTTAAGCGATATACTGTTATTATGAAAATTAACCACATTTTAATTAAAAATGAGATGATTCCGATTCAATGTAATCCGAAATCTTCATCTTATTGCACAGGCCGTCATTAAAAGTGCATCGACGCCTCATTTACCATATATTTTTGGTGGCTAAATCCGAATCCGAAATCGTTCTATTCCCTGTGTTATAGAATATAGTTCATTACATCTTATTCATTATATCTCATTTTAGTTCAGATTTGGTTTAAAATTACATTTTGTTCAAAATAATGTTGGGTTAACAATAAAGCCAATGTGGTTTAAAATAATCCCAATTTATTTTAAAATGAATCAGTAATATTTCAAACTGTACTGAAACCAGGATCATTGTGAGCGAAATCAGGCTTTTCATAAACGTTCATTTTTTTGTAAAATGAGAATAAATTCTTTCTTTTTTTATCTGAAACTCTAATTTTCGTGTGCTATCAAAATATATTCACCCTAATACTGACTGTTTACTTGTATAGTTTCGATTAAGCGTCACTTCAAGTTCATATATCTTTATAATGACCGGTGGCATTTTAACGTGACTAACATCATAATTTACTCCACGTGAATATACCGATCTATCCTATGCAATTTGAGCGTGTCCAACTTTCCGGTAGATTAGCGAGATGGCAATCGCGCTCCCGTAACGATTACATCGAGTCAGGGAAGAGCGGCGAAGGTGTTTGACGCAGCAAAGAAGAATCAATTTTGGTTTTTCTCGTGGTCGGCAGAATGGTACAGGTAGAACAAATACGAAACAAAGGCAGGAGTGACTTGCAAAGCTGAACGGCTTGCTTGGTTCTTCCCTCAGCGCTCATAAAGCCTCCGCGAGGCCGCGAGGAAAAACGGGCACGATCGACGGACCCGCTCTCCAGAGCCCTTCCGATTCGCCACGATAGTCGATGAGAGCCTAAGAGAGAAAGAGAGAGAGAAAGATGGATAGGGGCATTTATTATGCCCCGGCAGGGAGCACTCTGAGCACGATATTGAAAAATACATTTTAATAAACTACCTATCGTAACTCTATATCACGAAATTGGTTCGATAAAAATCTTTCATGTTTTTATTAGATCCATCAAAATATGCATGAGACTTTAAAATACATTCATTATACAACCTTCAAACATAACTCAGGTGAATCACATATATTCACAAATTAGTCCATACTTTGACTGTAGACATGCAGTCAGCTAAATGCATCCTGGGAAGAAAGTTTAGAATACACCGAGGAATATACAGTTGAGGAATCCAACCTTTTCAAACAAAGAGAATTTGAAAACGCTCATCACAATTAGGACATGATTGCAGTCATTTAGTAAACAGGGTTACAAAACCCAGCTTAAGAACTGTTTTAACCAAAGTTAGGATGAGTGTGATTTCTTGTGTTTAAAAGCATGATTCTTGGAATCGAATTAATTGCTTTCGAGTCAGAGGAATATTTTAAAAGAAGAAACACCTTGAAATTCGTTTTCTATTATTCAAATGAAAAAAAAGGTAAAAGATTGAAGGGATAGGGAGGCATAAAAGATATTTGATGTTTAGAATACCTGGCTTTCTCTAGCACTTTTCTGTTAAAAGATCTATGAAATACTTAATCATTGAACTCCTTTTGTGCTTTATGCTAGGTCATTCAGTAAGCTTTAGAAGTTCATTGTTTGGTTTAGTATAGATATAGTTCTAGAATCTAGACCTGTAGATTTTCTCCCAACATCTGGTTCAAGTCATGTGTTTGAATATTTCCGATTCGTATCTATTTCCCCTAGTTTGCCATTTCCGTTACGTTTTTGCTAAAACAATAACAGGTCCTAAAACAATATCCGCTTCGGGAGGATCATCAAAATATCAAAAACAATGCCTTCCTGCTCAAGAGTATTTCTTTCCGAAATCTAAATGTTAGAAGAAGTTTATTGATCAGTTATTTTGGAATAATAGAGATCTCTATTAGTAGTTGAATGCCAAGGAATGAGACCATTCTGAATTTACTTTCTCTGTTTTCCAAGGTCTGAACACCTTAAGTGTTGTCGGCATTGTCCGCGACAATCCTTGAGTAACTTCAGCAGAAGAAGAATCTGTTTTGGATAAACGAGCACTGAGACAATAATTCCAAGTCAAACGATCGTTCAAGAGCGCTTCTGGGATGAACCAACAAGATCAAAGTCGGCATCTAGCTTCAGTTTACTACTAATTCTCGAAGTTTTCGCGCATCCAAGCTGCATTCACCCGTGGTTCATTGCGAATAGTTGCCTATCGGCGGAAATGAATGGCCCTTTACAGAAAATCTATGAAACTTTTACATCCTTTACTCTTTTTTACTGGATTGGAAGCAATTCAAGCGCTTACTTAGAAGAACTCAATTCCTTCTGCTGAAGATCCGGAAGATTATTCCGATAATATAAGTGAACACAAATTCTATTATGAAATGAATGTTTAATTAAAGATGAGTATTAAATCTAAAAATAAGTAAACAATCCACCTAAAACAAATTCAACTCATAAATAAGTAAATTCACATTATCCAGTTCCACAAATTCGTACCTCAAAGCATTCTCACGATCGTTTGTTTCAGATCAAGCTAAACAAATTTCAAGCCCCTAAAAACATAATCCTTTAGAATGAACACTTGATTCTTTCAATGCGGCATGCCTCGTACACGTTGTCGTCAACACTCTCCCACATGACGCGGGTTGTAAACGAATTTGTTCCGTCGTGCGCCCTTTCAGAACCTAGTCCCGAACGAGTTCATTTCCAAGGCGGGTCCTGGTTTATGACACCCCTTCGGTACCAGTGAAACCGCAAAAGC
Organism: Andricus kollari; assembly: GCA_932074435.1. NCBI lineage: Eukaryota > Metazoa > Arthropoda > Insecta > Hymenoptera > Cynipidae > Andricus > Andricus kollari. The sequence goes on from CAKNWW010267821.1 coordinate 6,355, forward strand.
TTGGGTATCGTATTACATCTTGCTTGCAAGTTTTTCGCGTGCCCAACTGCCCATGTTGCCCCGTAGCGAAGTGCCTACAAGGCTGAGTTAATAACACCGAAGACAGGGTCCGAAACGTGGTTGGTCGACCACGCTTGCCATGCCTATATATAGCAATTAGGCCGCGGAACGTCTTTATCCCGTCGGGGCCGTCGGGGATGAGCGGCGGCCTTCGCAACTGTGATTAGAGGACATACGTATACCGCGAGAGAGTCTGAAGGGCCCCCTTCCTTCTTCTGACGTCAATGACTCTTGGTTAGAGTCAGCAAAAGCAGTTTGCAATATTCTTCCAATTCAATTTTCTGAGCGAAAAAAGGAACGGTTTGTTGCTTATCATTTCCATTTTTAACAAGGGAAACAAGAAATACGTTTTTATACTAGACACAGTTGGAAGTGAACAATCAGTTTTAGTTGTTCACGAATCGGGATAAAAGATAAGAATAATGCTAAGGCAGGGAATAGAGAGAAGAGAAAGTCGAGAACTTGGGATATGGCTGCTAAACTAAAGAGAATTATAGATTAAATGAAAGTTAGGTTAGTCAAATTTATGGAAGAAAAAAAAGATAAGATGAAAATAATGGTCGGTAGAACAGGTGAAGAGAGAAGAAAGGATAAGATAGGAAGATGAGGACATATTTAGTAATTCTATAGGCTAAAATAGAGGAAAAGATTTGTGAGATTTGGATACTAGGTGAAACAACAATAAGGCTTAGGTAATACATGGAATCTTAGAAAGAACATTGTTGAACAGATTAAATATGGTAGTAAATAAAGGCATATGGTGGATAATATGTACCTGGTACATATTATACTCCTGTAAATAGAGACCATTTATAAAGATCAAGTTCTATCCTGAGCTAGATTGAGCATTAGTTACAACTGGAAGCTAGGAAGACATCATTTTCCCTTCATCCAGTTTCAGGAAACATAGCTAGGACATAAACAAATTACAATCAGCATCAACGATACCCTACCATTCTTGATTCCAGGAAGAAATTTGTACCATAGTAAGCTTTCAACTCCGAAACTTATAATCTCATGAACAAGTTTCTGAAGGTGATTACGCAGGTGCAAGTGTTTCTAAGTACAGGGTGTTTTGAGTGCCACCCGCTTTACTCGCATGAAAGGATACTTACCCAAATTATGTACCGCAGAAACGCTGTTTCCTCATATACAGTTATCCATTAGTGCAATTGCAGATATTTGTACAATTGCAGAAATTATAAAAATTGAAGATGAAAGAATGAAAGAATCATCAATATTCCTTTGAATACTTGTCCAATCTTTCCGTAATTTCGCAGGTTCCTTATACAATTCTCATAGGTAAAACATTCAGGAGAGTGTTCTTTGGGCACTCGGGATCAGTGCAAGTTCCGGGAGAAGAGGGGAAGCAAACTGCCGAGAGTGGAGTTCGGGTCCTTCTTCGGAGGTCTTCGAGTTTCTTCGCGTGGGGCGAGGCCACCATGTTGCTTCCAAGTCTCGTCATCTCTGTTGCTCTGCCTGGAAGTGCCTCGCGTTCACCTCTATCGTGTTGGTTCGTGGGGCTCGGCGTGCGAGCATCGGCCACCTTGGGTCGCCCCCGGGTGGCGAACGGACCAACCTGTCTGCCTGGTTTGTGTCTCGCGCCACCTCCGTAAAGAACCCTACCTTTGCCTCTCGCCACAACGCCCCACGCCATCACCACCCCTCACCACCTTTCGTCTCACCGTCCTCCTGTCCTTCCTTTCTCACTACCTTCCGTTCTATTCTCGTTCGTCTTTTGACTTCAAAACCTTTTCTAAAACGCAGAATCGTTTGTAACTTCGAACCGTCAGATTTTCCCGGGCTTAAGAAGTCAAACTCCAGGAAAAGCATCTCGAGCCCAAAACTATTATATAGCTATGGACTGTTACCTCCTAATTTTTGACCTTCTCTTTATGCTGGGAGTACAAATGGCATTTATAAATGACGGTTCTCAGTCATTAGTATAAGTCATCGATTATGTATCTGCTACATTTCAGAGAAGGTTACCAAGAGTAGAAGAAGGATATGCTTTGATGATCCGAAGACGAGACAGTACAACATGTGATTAAGGGAAAATATTTATGTATGATTGGAGTGTGTTTGACTTAAACGTCGGAAAGTTTAGAGGAGGTGAGAGAAGATGTAACCGGATAACGATCGAGTGACGCTTCATGCAGTTGGAGTCTTTTCGGCAACCAACTGAAGCTTCTTGGCTGTGTGCTACAAGCTGTCCTTTTCCCACGCCCGAGTGTCCGAAGGCCTGTAATAATAAGACGTGCCGCGGTATCTGGACACTCCTGGCAATCTTCACCGTCGGTAGATATCGGTCTCTGCCTGAAAATCCCAGGAAACGAGAAACAAATTATCTCGTCAGAGGGATACTCTGGCCGATGCGACGACGAGGGGAGTTCACGGGGAGCGATGATTGGAGGGAGAGGGATGCGAGGAGAGTAACTCAGGACCATTCAGCCTTCTTCCTTTCCCTCCTTCACCAAACCTCTTTCTCTCTAACTAACGAACCCAGTGTCTAGCGCCCCGCGTGTCGGTTCAGGCGGCTCCTTTCTTACCTGATCAGTGAAGACGCGCACGCACACGCTCTCATTCCCGTGTAGGCACACGCGAGCCCGTCACGCCACGACTAAAAGTCCGGGAGAAGGACGGCGAGAAGGCGGTTAATGAGCTCGAACCGCGGGGGGCCTAAAAACGTGGACGTAAAGGCCCGACTTGGCCTCCCCGAGGCCCGTCCTATTCCGAGAAGTCAAGAATTGCATCGTCGATGTTAGAATTATGCCGCTTCCAAAACACGTCCGGTCTTTCTTTCGGCTCGTTTGACCGTTCTAACGATCTTGTTAAGCGAACCTGCGAAAAATGGCGACTACACCCAAGGATGATGGAATAATCGAGAATCCTGATTAGCGAAGAGCATCGTCTCTCGCACACCTTTTCCATCCTCGAATTAGCCTTCGCACCTGAAACTTTTAATAGATTTTACACTCTTCTAGCATTTCTGCATTAATCAGCATTATTCGTGCTGGCCAGACGATCAGAGCTACATGATCGTTGACCAACCAAAGCTTCGTTGCAGACATCCAGTAAGGACATCACTCTCGACATCAGTTCAGAATTTATTTATAAAGCGGCACCCAGTTCTCCCGACGATTGGATATCGAGTTGCATTTGACGGTTTCGGATATGAGAGAAAAACCGAGTTGCCAAAAAGATCAAAGGTGGACCGCTTGGGGCCTTGGGGTAAATTTTACCCGCATGACTTTGTGTGAGATCTTTTTCTCTGAGATTTATCCTCCAATGGTTGTGGGAGAACGACAAAGCTAATGGATAAATACGAACGAAACTAATAAAAGAAAGAACTAATAGAGATATACGTCGAGTGGAGAGCGCACGAGATAAGGTACGGACGACGGAGAGATTGAGAGAAGCTATGGAAGACTGGAAGTGGTAAGAACTAAGTTAAGAGAGGAGGACGAAGGATTTTGCGAGAGTGGGGCCCACCTGATCAGCAGGTACTCGCGTAAGACCCCTTCGTAAGGGCTCGTCATTGGTTCGAATGTTTCTCCCACCAGCGAGAAGAGAAGGGAAAGGGCTCCTTTCCATGACTGTATTATACCTTCTTGGGAGCAGAATGGCCAGCGCGAAGGACCAAAGCCGCGAGACAAGGTATCCCCTTTCGACGTCGATGATGGGTCTATTTCGAGGAAATCACTGGAACGCTACCGGCGAGTCCCATCGACTCAGCCTATTAGTTACACGTGTTCGAACGTTCTTCGACTGGTTGGTTGGTTTGCTGTTATAACGATCCTTATTATAAACACTCACACTTCTCTCTCTCTCTTTACGCCTGGCTCTCTCTCTCTCTCTCTCTCTCTCTC